>PVHP010031531.1:0-20940 GCA_004024765.1 Zapus hudsonius | reverse complement strand
TATCAGAACACATTCAATTGTTTGTGGGGGACACTTGTATCAAACTATGACAGACGCTTTCTCAAATGACCAAGTGATGAGGCCAACATTTAGACCCGAGCACCCGACTTGATCTCACGTGCTTTCTCCCGCGCCAGAGTCGGCAAGATGCTGGACCGTTGACCTAAAAGTGTGGTTTCTTGTCCCGTCTGTGCTGCTCACAGCACGGCCTCCTCTGCCACAGTTCTGACGCTGAACTGGCGGATGCGAGCAGAGTCTGACCGCTGTCCCTTGGCTTTTCAGGTCATCTCTGGATCCCCTTTTAACTGGCTTCCTGTGAAATCTTCGAATGCAAACAAGACCAATAATAACATGATTGGAGACTTTAAACAGGCCTTGCTACCCTACTCTTCATGGGCTTGTGGGAGAGCTTTGTGGCAAAAGGAAGGCACCGCGGGCCCTTGAGTGGCTCCAGCTCAGCAGAGAAGATGCCAAGTCCCCGCAAGGGTGGCACTAACATCAAGAACCCTCTGTGGCCTGCAGCCAAGAGTCCAGCTGAGCCACGAACATGCCTAGGGTTGAGAGCTGGAGAGGTCAATATACTTGCTTATATGAAAACTCCCCGGACCGCCTGGGAAGTCTGACACAGAGTCTCAAACGTAAATGAGAAAATCGAAGAAGCATTTTCTAAAGATCTGAAAGCAGAAACAGGATAACCAGTCACGGACTAACGGTGCACAACTGAACTGTTCAGAAGAAGAATTTCAATACAGGGAACAAGCGGAAAATATACTTGTTCTCTTCATATATAAGTGGAATTTAAAATTCGAATGAATCGCATGTTTTAACAACATCACTTTTCTTTTTTTTGAGAAAATATTTTATTTATTCATTTTCAAGCAGAGAGATAGAGAGAGAGAGAAAGCGAGCGAGAGAGAGCGACTGTGAGTGAGCACCGGGGCCACCACCTTGTGGATCTGGCTTATGTGGGTCCTGGGGAATTGAACTGGGGGCTTTAAGCACTGGAGGCAAGTGCCCTAACCACTGAGCCATCTCTACAGCCCCACTTTTCTTTTTAAAATATTTTATTTACTTGCAAGCAGAAAGAGAGAGAGAGAGAGAGCAAGATCATAGACGTGCCAAGGCCTCTAGCCACTGCAAACGAACTCCAGATGCATACACCACTTGTGCACCTGGCTTATGTGGGTACTGGAGAATTGACTCTGGGTCCTTAGGCACTGGAGGTATGCGCCTTAACTGCTGAGCCGTCTCTCCAGCCCCAAAATTGACTTTCTAATAACGTGTATTATATATCATGTGTGTGTGTGTGTTTTGTGACTGCATCGTATAGGAAAGAGCACTGAACTAGGATCATATTTCCAGCAAAAACCTGGCTTTTCTAACAAAACATGGAAAGTTATTGAACTTTTCAGAGCCTCTGTTTTCTCATTTCAAAGTAAAGATGGTGGGTTTCCTACAGTGCCGGCTGACGCATAATTCAGCCTAAGACCTGCCGCATTAACTGTCTCCAACTTCAGTTGTCTAACCTGAAACTCCAGACTTGCTGTCAGTCTTGATCCTTCCGGATCCTTTGCAGTTTTCACGGCTAACAACCGCCCCTTCCTCTTGATTTCTTCTCCTTGAGCTCAAGGATAAAAGCTCTTCATAATCCTTCCCTTTTACCTCCTGACCACTCCTCTGCTTCCTCCTCAGGTTCCCCCAAAACAGTATTCCTGATGGCTCACCTTTGGCCTTCTCAGTCTGGCTCTGATAGACTGTGAGCAATGAGTATGTCTGATTCGTTCATTGGCACATACAGAATATGCCCCCAAAGTAGCTCAAATGTTTAGGACATGCGCATTTGTTGAGAGGGTGAGTGGGTGACCCTATTTATAGCTACGGTTTTAGCCACCATGTGGTGTTCCCAACGACTTTGCTAGTTCCGTGCTCCAGATTACTGTTTATAACTTTCCTAAGGCTGTGATGACAAATTGCTCACCCCGAGCTACATAGTGAGACCCTGCCTGTGTCAAAAATTCAAGGGTAAGGCTGTAGCTTAATGCTAGAGTGCTTGCCTAGCATGCTCAAGCAAAATCAATGAATAAAAGAAATAATGAAGAAAGAAGAAATAAGAGTTGTTTCTATGAGGATAAGAAATCTATAGGATATGTTACTGAGAGGTAAAGCAGTACAGAACTCGATGCAGAAAGGATCCAATTAATATGCACATGAATTTGCATAATATATCCTGGGAGCAGCCAAGAAACGGTTGCCACTGGTTGCAGAGAACTAGTTGGCTAGGGTCCATGGAAGAAGGGAGTGTTTTCGCTTGAAATCCTCTTAGACCTTTGAATCTTGGACACTGTGAATATTCTGCCTACCATCATTCATTCATTCTTGGAATTTTTAAAGGTCATTAGAGATTATCAGTCAAGCATGGCAGGTTATGAATATGATTTATCTCAATTCCTTACTGGAATCCACTAACTGGACAGTAAAGACCTTCACACGTCAAGAAGGATGAAAAGAACAGAAAAGAGAAGACAATCTTAGAAGCAAAGTGCCAACATCTTGGAAGGAGAGAGAAATGCAGAGCCATTTGCCCAGAATTAGAAACTCAGGATCTCTGAGAAGAAAGCACAGGGAAGAACCAAAAGATAGGGATATTAATTCAAAGAGTAATCATGATATAATTTTTCCAGAAATATTGGCATATATAATAGAAGATTCTGTTAAGAGTAGAAAGTAGCTGGACATGATGGCTCATGCCTGTAATCCCAGCACTCAGGAGGGAGATTAGGGAGGAGGATCACCATATTCAAGGCCAGCTTGAGCTATGGAGAGAGTTCCCAGTCAGACTCAGCTGGAAAGACCCTGCCTCAAAAAAATTTTAAAAATAAGGGTGGAAAATGATTGTCTCTGGAGAATGAAACTAATTAATACAAAGAAGAGGGCTATTAGCTGCATATTATAATTCAAATTGTTAACCTATACACATTATCACTTTGAAGAAAATGTCTTTCATTTTTCACAGGGTCATGCTTACATTTCAGTCCCAAGAATGAATATTTGCAAAACGATCTAAAAAGAAATAGATATGTAAACTGACTAAAGAACCAAGAGAGAAGCTGGAAAAATTAAGAGAACTATTATTATTGTCACCACAACAAAAATAGTTAAGTTTTACAGCTAAGTATTGTTTTCAAATTTTCACCAAATAAACACAGCTCTCAAATAACAAAACTTTTGGTAGGGCTACTGTATATTATTGCATGCTTGTGTAAAAATGGCACTATAAAACTTATTGTTTTGAACAAATAATATATATTAAGAATAAAAAGTTAAAGAGTTCTCTAAGAGTTTATCCTGATATTTTGAAAATGGGAGAAAAGTTTTACAAACTCCCACTACAATAAATAAAAGGAAAATCCTTGAAGAAGGCTTTTAATAAAATTCTTTACAACCTATGATAGAAACCAGACCAGCACTGGAGATACAAGGAAAATATATGGATTTATCCTACAGAAATTCACAAGGTAATTTATTTCTGTTTCATAATTTGCAAAAGACTAGAACTAGAAGGGTTCTTAATCAACTTTCAAAAAAACCACTTGACCCCATCCACCAAAATATACAGAAATCACTTGCTCATTGAGTGGTTGGTTGGATGAAGATGGCTAAGATGGCGGCCATGACTTCAGAGATAATCTGAATCTTGAGTCTAGTCACTACCACAGCATGTTACATTTCTGAGCACTCTTGATGTGAAAACGCTCAAAACCTCGTATAGTAATCAGTACTGGAAGTTGATCAGCTCTGGTAAAAGATGACAGAGAGGTGGCTGAGCCAGTCTTCAAGGTCATTCGGGTCACATGTAAAGGGATGGAGGGAACTGAGAGAGGAAAAGGAAATTCGTTCAGAGCTGGGAGTTTAGGAAGTGGGTAAGGCTCAGGTGGGGGTAGGTATCAAAAGGTATGTGACAATTTCATGCCTAATGATGGCAAGATGAAAAGCACCCAAGTTCTCCAAATTAGTCAAAAAAGACAACCTCAGTACATTTCAAGCCATGGAATATTATGTAAGAGTAAGTAACCTCCCACCAATGCTCAAACAATCAACATTAATTTAACTTAGTAGGTCACGAAAAAAGCATGAAGATAGGCAGGGAATTAGTTGGAAAGAAGAAGGGTTTTAGTGAGAGGAGAATAAGAGAGGGAAATGGAGGTGTCTAAGACCAATATGTGTGTGTGTGTGTGTGTGTGTGTGTGTGTGTGTGTAAAACTGTCAAAAATAAAATTTTTTAGGTATGATGTAAAATACAGAATATGGTTAAAAAGATAGAACTACAAAGACCATAAAGAGATATATGCTGGAAGGGAAAAAACTCAAGGAGAACTGAATAAAATTTCCACACATTGATAATGATAGGAAGAGAGGTCATGGATAAGAATTCATAGCACTTTAAAAATGGAAGATCTTTCGTTATTCCCAAGTCGCCACCTTTGCTGAATCTGTCCTGACTGCAGAGATGCCAGAAGCAGCACACATTTGTTTTCCCTCTTTACCCCTGGGCACACATGTAAAAAAGTCCTCTATACTACTCTTCTTTATATTAGTTTCTCCAGAGACAATCATTTCCACCCTTTATTTATAAATGTTTCATCAACCCACACTTGTGTCCTTATGGTGGATTGATAAAACATTTATAAATAAAGGACAGGTTTAATAAACATCTTCCTTTCACCAAATATGTCCCAGTTCAGAAATGCCAGCGGAAGTTCAAAGTAGCAAATAACAGTGAAGAAATCTGTTGCTTTATTTGCCCTGCAAAAGCCAAGGTGCCGATGAGCTTTCAGAAATGGAATATCTTAAAGAAATATAGTTCAGGACACTTGGAACGCTGCTGCACTGCGTGGTGCAGGATTCCCCCTCTGAGATAACGCGTGGCAAGGTGAACGCAATCTGGCATAACTCCTGGTCCCTCCTCCACAGTCCACCCTGGAGATTCAAACCCACAAATAATTCAGAGAAATGCGACTGAAATACCTGCTTCAGTGGGGGTGTCTCCAAACATGGGAGCTCATGCAAATCAGATGACATGTTTAAAAGCCACAGTCCTGCGCCTTCCATCTGACACATGCCATCCGCATCACTTTCAAGTTCCTTGTGTCATTCGGCTGCGATCCGAATATGGAAAACCTCTCTACAGAGCGTTGGAAAGAGGCAGCATTTGTCCTCTGCTGGAACATTTGCAGTTATGGGAGTCGCTTCTCCATAGAATGCTCTTGTCCATGGAGTTGGACTTGCTCTCTTTTGTGCCCTCTCTTGCCATCAAGAACCCAGGCGTGTCCTCCTTTCAGGACAGGTGGTGGCTGCGCCCATGGTGCCACGGGGTAAGATCAATCCCATATCAACCCACCATTCTTCTTGAGTCCCTTATCAACCAGCCATAATTTGTCAGTGTTTGGCTAAGGGTTGTGATTCAGGCCAATCCAACCTGAGTATTTATCCAGTACTTCTGAAAACTTAAGCCAGAAGAGAATATGTCTCCTCCTTAGTCAGAGCTACTTCGCTGCAGCGGGCGTTGTGATGGCCCACCAAACCAGAACTCCTATCAGAACTGGGGTGTTGACATTGACCCCTCTTTCTGGGGACTCCCAGGTGAGCCCACGCCCTGAGCAGAGGGAGCTACCTCACCTAAAATCCCACATTACAGAAAGAAAAGAAGTGGCTGGCCTGCCTCCTATCGGGACAACTTGAAGACCTGTGCCAGCTCCAGAGCTCCCCAGGGAAGGGGTCCAGGCCAAGGCGACAACCCTGAAGCTCCCCTGTCCTTCCCTCTAGCCTGCTTCCTTCCTCCACTCCCAGTTGTCCTGTCCTTTTTCTCTTTGTGTGTCAGTATGTGTGGATGTATGATGTGTGTGTGTGTGTGTGTGTGAAGGCATGTCCATGCCACAGCACATATAGGAGTCAGAGCACAGCCTGTTGTGAACGTCTTTACCTTCCAACTTGTTTGAGGCAGGCTCTCTTGCTGTTCATCACAGCCCTTGTTGGGTTGACCGGCCCAGAAGCTTCCAGAGACTCTCCTGTCTCTGCCTCTCGTCTTTCCACAGAGGCACTGGGATGACTGGTGCTTGTGCTCCTGGGTGGAGCTATCCATGCGTCCCTCATTCTTGCACAGCAAACACTTTGTCCACTGAGCCGTAACCCAGCCCACAGTTGCCCTTCTTAAGGGGACCCTGTGAAAATAGTTAGCTCAGTCTGATTTATGAGAAAACCCAAGCTGTGCCTTCATACAGGAGTCTCATCTCTAGAGGAACACGGGGCTGAGATGAGAGCTATCAGGATGGAGTCCTTCAGAAGCTCTGCCTTCCCAGTCTTCCCCAGGATCTTCTGCTCTTGCCTAGTTGTGCCGTTGTTCGTCCTCTCACCACATTGGCATGTGATGCTCAGACCCGAGTGTCATCCTCCCAATGTGGATCCTGTCGGCCAGCTAAGGGGCACTGTTACACTTGCTGCACTTCCCCAGTTTAGCTCAAGTGTGGAGCAGCTTTTCAGCAAGCCAGAAATGTTAGTTTCCTGAGCTCCTGTTTCACCACCACCCCCATCCATCTTTCTGTCCAGGGAGCTCCCTCGTCCTGGAGCCAAACGTTGGCTCTTCTCAGAGAACTGCCTACACTTTATGGCTGGCAATATTTCTTAGCCATTTGTAAACACATGCACCAAATATGAGCAAAGAGCTGGAACGGGAGGGAAGGCGGATGATCTGTTTTTGTAGTTGTAGCAAGAAAACAACAGGATATGTAATATGGATTTTTTCTGAAGTGGCACACACTGTTCACCCACCATGTTCAGCCCCCTTGAGTGCTACAGAAGACACCTCTTTTATAATGACTCTGTGCTCCTAAGTGTGACTGTGTGTGTGTGTGTGTGTGTGTGTGTGTGTGTGTGTGTGTGTGTGTGGTGTGTGTATGCACGTATATGTGCTGATACGGTATCCCATGGGCTTGACTGTAGCAACCGGAGGTAGAGATCAGGTGTCCCACTCCATCACCCACCTACCTGTTTTTTCTTATGCAAGTTTCTCTTACTGATTGAGGAGCTTGTGTGTGACCCCAGTGATTCTCTGGTCTCTGCTCCCCCAACAGGACTGGGGTTACAGGCGTGTGTTCACACCCAGATATTCATGTGAGTTAGAGATTCAAACTCTGGTGGCCTCGGCTCCTCAGGGCCCCAGGCTTACACAGGAAGCTCACTTAGCTGCTGACCCAGATCTCCATCCCTTGTGAACCAAACTTAATGTATATGTCGCAGGTAACAAGACTCCCAAAGACAGCAACTGCTACTAATGTGGGTATGTTTGAAAATTAGATGTCTAGTTATCATGTCCCACTGAAATGGTGACAGATTTGAACAAGTTTATTCTCTTTAATTGAGCAAGTTTATTGTCTTTAATTTCTTCTTATTTTTCACAAGTATATGTGTGTATGTGGTGTACGTGCATGTTGTGAATGTACATTAGTGCATGTGTATCCGCAGGTGCATATGAAAGCCAGAGATCAACATTGGCTCTTCCTCAACTGCTCTCCACCTTACTTTTTGAGACAAGGGCTTGTACTAAGCCGAGATCCCACCAGTTTAGTTAAACTAGAAAAGCCTATGGACCATCCTGTCTCTGTCTCCTCAGTGCTGGGATTACAGGTGTACACCACTGTATTTAGAATTTTTAGTTGGTGTTAAAGACCTGAACTCAGGTTCTTATGCCAATGCCAGGATGGTGAACGCAGGCACCCACTTTGTACTTGCCCTGACCCTCAGAGCTCATGACAGACACTGCCGATTGAACTCTGCACTCTTCCAAGAGCTCTACGTGGTGCCTCCCACCCACAGGGTCTTCTCCAGGCCCAACGATGCTCCCTCATTCTCAGGACTCTTTGTCAGGCCTCTCCCATGAGTCAGCCTGTTCTAAAAGCCTAGATGAGTTTTGTGTTTTCTTGCTCAAATCACCTGCTCTCCTAAATGAACTCAAAGGACCCAAGTTTATATCATGGTTCATAATCAAGCTTCAACTCATTCTGAATCAGTGTTTTGTTCATCTGCCCTTTCTGAATGCGATCCGATTACTTCAACCATTAGAGCCTGCAAATAGGTGTGGCAGTCATTATGGAATGGGTCGATAGTCATTGCTTAGGACATATAAGGAAGCCATCCAGAGGAAGAGAGGGGGTCAAACTAGGGCTCCAGTATCCACAGGGCCCTGCACATTTCAGTAACACTACTAATAAGTGCTGACAAACAGAAACATGCCCTGTGACTCACGTCTCTAAGCTAATCCCACCGTGGCTCCACCTCACTGTTAGAGAAATGAGACAAAGAGGAAAAGTAAATTCCATGTATGTCCATTTGTTTGGTAACCACAACAACCAACCATAAATGGAAAGTGGAAGACCGTATTGCTTGAAGTAAGACCAGTCCTCGAGCTCCTGAGATGTCATCTGGGGCCTTGGAGAAGCAAGTGGCCTTTGGGTTTCTTGGGCTGAATCTCCCTATAACCAACACCATTTTCTTCATGCCTGGGAGATAGAAGAGCTGTAGACAGGATGGAAAACCACTGGCTGGCATGAGGTGCCCTTGGGAGCCAGTCAGGAGTCATAGGATTACGTGTCAAAATCCAGGAAATGATAGATGTAGGGAGTGGAGCTTGTTTTCTCTTTGGCACAAAAGAGCACAGCTAAAACTCCATCCCCTAACCTTGAGAGCCTGAACACCAATGCAGAATGAACTTGAGAGGCATAAGACACAGCCTCATCATTTAATAGATGAATCGAATGGAGACCAGCTAGGGAGGAGACTTGGCCAAAATCATACAACAAATGTGGTTTATGTTCCCAAGAGTTCCTTTCCTTTTGCTTGTGTGTGTGTGTTCGTGTGTGTGTGTATGTGCGTATGTGTGTTTGTGTATGTGTATGTGTGTATGTACATGTGTATGTCTTGTGTGGATGTGTGTGGATGTGTGTGGATGGATGTAGGAGTGTGTATGTGTGTGGGTGTGTGCGCCCCTGCAAGAACCCTGTGCCTACTGTCAGGTGCACTTACCTGCTGTAGCCGGATGCTCCACTTTTCCTTCTTGTTTTGAGCCAGTTACTTACTGACCCTTTAGCTTGCCATCATTTTCTACAAAATCCTGTGATTTTTGCTTCACGACTAGGGTTATAGGTCCACATATTCAAGCCCAACTGGTTAAAGTGGGTTCTGGGGATTGGAACTTGGGAGGTCTCAGGCCCTCTGCTTGTCCAGGAAGCACACTTCACCACTGAGCCGTTTCTACAGTCCCAAAGTAGGTTCTTTGAGGAGTAAAAGGAAAAGAGCTAGAAATATAAACATTAGAGCAATGGTCAGCTGAAGTCATTCAGTGGAACAGCAGTCGGTCTGAACAGAGCTTGCCCCTCTGAAAGCAAGTCCTGTGCTCCATTCCTGTCTCCCCCAACCCTGCCAGTGGGGCTCCCTTCTTCTCCAGCTCAGCTCTTAGTAAGGAAAAATACCAGACCAAGCAACTCACTTTGGAAACAGGCTGCGTGACTCAGTCTCTGTCCTCTAACCACTAGCCTAAGCTCCTCGAGACTCAAGGAGGTTTTATGACATCTCTCAACAAGCTGACATTGTATTAAAAATAATTAAGTGGTTTGTGGATCTGTAATCGGTTGGGTAACATAGACACAAAGTAACTCATAATTGGTGTGCAGTAACGAGGACCAAAGCTAGATGTACTATCTGTTATCCTCCTCACGGCAACCCTATGGTAAAGATGCTTATTTAACAGTTTCAGAAGGTAAGGGCCATAGAGTATCAGTAACTAGAAATGAGGTTTGGGGAAGATCATGGTGGTTTCCTCTGCTACTTACACATACTTTTCAACCCTGACACCCCCTGCAGCTCTCTCCATGTGGTGAAGGCATATCTACCTTTGTGATGTTATCAACACCCATGGAAATCTACTATTTTTATCAAAGTCTGTGGAAAGGTAAAATCTATGGCTCCCTGAGGAAGCTGTACCCAAGTGTATCAGCCTCATTGTTAATTATGGTGGTAATAACACCATCTGGTGAATTAACCTAAAATCCAGATAACGTAAATTAAAAACACTTAGATAAGCTACCAAGTGTCATTCAATGATATGTCCACAAAGAATAAAAGGCAAAAGGATGAGGGAAAAAGTAGTCCCATGAACTGAGACTAGTATAAATTCATTATTCAGCTCATAGCAAGAAATGATATAGTTATGTAATGCACACAGATTTTTAGTTTATACAGTTTTTTTAGAACGCAATTCCCTTCCAGCTGGTAATGGTACTCATGACTCTCTTTTGTCCTTTATTCAGTAGCGACAGCCCCAGGGCCCAGGCTTCAACAAGCCTGTTGAGTGAAGTGTGGCCGCTGGAAGTCACATGGCATCTCCCCCAGCTCTTCTGAAGCAGGCACTCGTGGCCGCTAAGGAACGAATTGACTCTTTAAAATTCATTGTTAGCCACCCCCCTTGACAGCCTCTCAGCTCGCTGACTGTTATCCTTAATGTTCAGGCTTAACCGGGTCAGGAACCACATAGGAGGGAGAAGGTGCGGCCCTTGACTCTGTCCTTGGGTGAGGTCGGTGACAGTTGACTCCAGGTCCGGCCTGACCCTCAGACCCACTGAGTCCACCACTCATCCTCAGCTCAGTCAGACGGCTCTGACACGGCAGAGACCACAAAGGAGCTGCTCTGCTGAGCAGGACAAGCCTGGCCTTGGGTTCCAGGTCCCCTTGCTCACTGCTTCCATCCACTTTGCGCTTCCCTGAGCCGGGACCCTGGTGCTTTTCTAATTCCTCCTCCTAACGAATTTCCCCATGGTTCTGTTTCCGAATGTCTTTCAACTCTCCTGCTCTTTTCTTCCTAACTCCACTTCTCAATATTCCTCAAGGCTCTGATTCAGTCTGTGAGCTAATGGAAGACTGCTCAAGCTCATTCCTAGCTGTCTGGCCCTTCATCCTTGGACAGAAGGGAAGGATGGACATTTAGGGAGCGGGTTTGAAATCCAGACTCCAAGGTAGGCTCCTCACAGCAGTTTTTCACAGACTTGTTGATCCTGAGTCTCCTCAGCCTTCCTCCCTCCCAGGAGGGAAGGTTTCAGTTCAGAGAAAACTGCACTGGGCAGGTTTGCTCCTCAACCGTTGCTTACTTCGCCTATAACTTTGGATACCATGAGTTTATTGGGGTTACTGACGGAAGCATCACTAGGAAGTCTCCTGAACAATTCACAAGAAGCTACACCCCTGAAACACTCCTGCCCCCAGAAGCTGCTTACTCCTTAAATAACTGAGGAGGGGAATATGGACTTCATGAACCCCGGCTGCCACCCTAAGGTAACGTCAACGCACTATCACGAGGCCCTCATCTGGGTGATCACAGCTGCTCTACTGAAAGAGGCAGTCATGATAATTCTAAAGCAACTACACTGTACCATTCAGACTATACCATTTCCCTTTGTCATTCTAGAAATGAATGTCAGAGCTGAACATATTCCATTTACTGATTAACTTACAGCTTAGAAAGCTTTCCACTTCCTTTGTATCTTTTATTTGATGGCCCCAAGATTCACTTAAGGCCTCCAGAGCCCTAGAAGTGATTCCAGATAACCCAAGAATTCAGACAAGTGTAGACAAAGACTTTCTAGGACTCCAGAATCAGTGGCTCAAAGTCTGAGAATCATGAGGCCCATGCAATACAAACAACTACAAATACGTTTATAAATATTGATATTTGTATGGATTATTCATAAAAATCATATGGCTCTAGACATCCTCATGGCTTCCCAAGGTGACACGTGTGCCGTTATTAAGGTTAGATGCTGTATATATGTCTAATAACTCTATTAATGAGTGCCATCTGCTTGACAAACCACACAGGAACCATCTCAGACCATATCAGATGCTAAGATGCCATTCGATAAACAATTCTGGGGATGGATCTCAAGTTTTCCATGGTGGACCACAATCCAACACCATCTACCCTGGAATGCTGTACACTAGACACCTTAAATGGAACACTCCCCACTTCTGGGGGGTATACCCCGACTTCCTGCCTCACAACGTTTGACAGGACAAACTCTTGACAATGTGATATATGATTGATGGGTCTCTCTCCCTCTCTCTCTCTCTCTCTGTAGGGACCCTTCCCTCTCTGAGAGATACCCTGTACTGCCATAACTTCATGTCCTATTCAACAAGAAGTAAATCAGAGAAAGTCATTGCCCCCATCCCCAACAGCAGCAGCTGGGGTGTCCTCAAGAGAGGGGGGAAATGTGGGAATTTGGGGGAGAGACCCCCACACAATGTTGGCATGCTCCTCCTTAACCCCTCCCCAGTCAGAGCTTTACCCTGCATCTTCAGGATGAAAATGAGTACTGTTGCTTGATGTTTTCGTAAATACATGTATGTATTTTTTCTGGTGATGTTTTTTCAATTCTATACCCCAATACCCTATCAGCGGTTAGGGTTGTTTCTTCAGATGGGGAATTGTGATGGTTTCAGGCAAGTCCACAGATTCCAGGCCTGATCCCCCCCTCTGAGTAGGAGGTGTGTCTAGCTAGAGGTCAAACCTAGGTGCTAAAACTGATTGGTCAGGTATGGGCCAACCAGCTGTCT
The DNA here is from genome assembly GCA_004024765.1 of Zapus hudsonius. NCBI lineage: Eukaryota > Metazoa > Chordata > Mammalia > Rodentia > Dipodidae > Zapus > Zapus hudsonius. The sequence goes on along the minus strand of PVHP010031531.1, from coordinate 8,283 downwards.
CTCTAACTTGCCTGGAAGAGGTCTTAAAAAGTCACTGAAACAAAACCCAGCCCTCTCTTCCTTCTACATGGCTTCCTAGGAGAAGGACTTCTAAATTCAAAGCCTTAGGAAGGTAAGACCTTCCCTCACCTGATGGCTGGGGTGAGGGGGGCTCAAGATTTTTCCCACATGAACCATTTTCCTCAAGATGGGAGCCCTCTGTTATCTTTCCTTCTTCTGCTTGTTTGGCTGAACAACATAGATTTTGCTAAAACATCTCCCATGTGTTCTTTCCACACTGGTGACTGGAGATCTCTGTAACTTCCCATTTTCTTTTGAATAAAGTCTCGCACTATACCTTATCCTCTGGTGGTCCATAATTTTAATTCATTAACTTAATAGACAAGAATTCAGGTACTCCCTGGGTTCTGAGATACATTGGAATTTGCTGGGTATTATCTAAGTTCTAATCTCCAGCTCTGCAGAAACACCACCACACCCGGCTTCAGTATGTATATATATATATATATATATTGATTCTACTCTATAAAAGACATTCTTTTGGTCTTTGGAGGTAGAATGATGAAGAAGACAAGTAAATTGTCTTTCCTCTGGGGTTTACATTCTGCATGGGGCACCATATAGGAATATACATAATATATTGTAGGTAATGATAAGACTATAAAATAACAGAACGTAGCAGGTTGAAGTCCAGGGTTCAAAATGACCTGGCCAGAGACCTGAGTAGAGCACATGAGCCATGGGGGAATTTAGACTAACAGAATCTCCTCAAAAGGGAACAGTCCTGCAGTAGGAGGCGCTTGTGTCCTTGGAGAACCAACCATAGGAGGCCAGTGTGACTAGGAAGGTACAAGCAAAGAGTGGAGTGACAGAGCTGTGGTCGTGTGAAGGGGTGTCCCCAAATAGATTCAAGAATTTATTAAAGTTTTTCTTGAGCTGCCTGGCTGGAGGGTGTGACCATGCACAAAGGGGGAAAACCATATCAATATGAAGGCAGAAATCAGGGTGACAGGTTTGAATTTAAGGAATCCAAAGATGACCAGTGAATCATTAGAAACTAAAAGGGTAATAGAAGAGCTCGAGAAGAAACCAAACCTGGTGGTATCTTGGTTTTAGAAATCATAATGTCCAGAGAGCACTGAACCCAGAAGCACCTACTTGCCCCAAAACAAGCAGGGGCAGCGCACCATCTAGACTCTCACAGACAGCGTCATCCTACGTCTATTACAGGGCCTGACATAGAGTGGACAGGCAATAAGGATTCATTCGAGAAAGACACAAGCTTCAAAGCAGCCTACTACTGCCAAGAGAGAAAAAGAGAGCGAAACACGATTATCATCCTTCAACTTCTCCCTTCGCCAACCATAAGCCACTTTATCCTTATTCCATTTTAGAGGGATGAATCATAGCCATTATAATGAGCACAAATGAATTCTATCATCAACTCCAGAGACCAGGAAAATGGGTCTTAAGTAGAAAAGGAAACTGTTATTTTCACAGATGAGTCTCCTTAGATGGTCATCCCTCTAGTACTTTGTCTTATCCATAGATTAAAATCCAGGTAAGAGAGGCTGGAGAGATGACTCAGTGCTTAAAGAACTTGCTTACAATGGCTACTGGCCCAGGTTCGATTCCCCAGGATATACATAAAGCCAAGGGGGCAAAGTGACACATGTGTCTGTGGTTTGTTTTCAGAGGCAGGAGGTCCTAGTGTGCCCATACACACTCTCAATTTTTCTCTGCTTGCTTATGTATGAGATTAATCACATAGATTTGATTAATGAATAAATAAAACTTAAAAAAGATTTTAAAATCCAAATAAAAATTATTTAAGCCTACCAGAAGTCAGGAAGGATCTGAAGTCTTCTGATGGTTATCATAAAAGAACAGAAATATCAGGCTGGAGAGAAGGCTCAGTCCTTAAAGCACTTGCCTACAAAGCCTAATAATGGCCCTAGTTGTATTCGTCAGTACCCACATAAAGCCAGATGCATAATATGGTGCATGCATTTAGAGTTCCTTTGCAGTGTGTAAAGGCCCTGGAGCACCCATATGTTCTCTCTCTCTCTCTCTCTCTCCTCTGTCTCCCTCTGCTTGCAAATAAATAAAAAATATTTAAAATTTTAAAAAAAGAACAATGTATCCTAGTTATGGAAAACTTACTTAGTACCAGTTCTTTCATACTATACACTTTAGCTGAACTATCTGATCTCAGGCTCACAAAATTTCTACCAGTAAACTTTCATCCTGATTTTAGAGGTAAACCAAACAGGGTCAGAGAAGTAAAGAGACTTGTCCAAGTATTAAAATTCAGAGGTAGCTCAAATATGATGGTTTCTGAAGTTTGTATTCTTAATTCATTTTTCTGTACTTGGCCATAGCTTGGAGGTGGTCCATATAGAGAGGGGAAGGAGGACTGGGCTAGATCAAGAGAGTGTGCATATCATCTGGCTTCAGTCATTAGCCTGCTCTGGGGCTTTAAGAAAATATCTTTACCTCCCTACACTTTAGTTTCCTTATCTACAAATTATTTTGAAAAAATTATATTGTACATTTTGAGGTTTCTTGGTAGTATATCATAGCTTCATTCACTCACAAAAATTTGCTGAGTTCCCACCACTCTATGCCAGGTACTATTTCAGAAAATGAGAATAAAGTAATAACTGATATTCAAAAGTCTTTGTTTTCATGAAGTTTGTATTGAAGTGGTAAACACATATAATAAACAAAATTTGTCAGATGCATATTGATGTTTCAGCTTCATCCCCTGCTTCTCTCATAAAATCTTTTGTCACACCAGTTTCACAATATAGTCACAAAATGACATAATTCACCATTTTTAGTTGAAATTTCACATTGTGCTAAGCCTAATCTAGTGACTTCTGCATCACTATTGATGGCACATCACCGAAGTGGGGTTTCTTTAAGTCTTTGTTAAAGAACTCAAGTGATCCAGAGAACTTTCACACTAGAGTTGACCCATGTTTCCATGCTGAAACCTCAGAGAGAAGTGGTTGCTAAGGTCCATCAATTTCTACTTTCTTTAGCTCTCCTATCAGTATGCATCCCTCTGTGATGTTTTCCTCCTCCAGAGACCATCTTCTCTCATCTCCATCCCCACTCTGGCCCCTTCCAGTACATCTCCATACTGTATCAAGGATGAAACTTCTAAAATGAAAACTGTAGCAGTTACTCTCTAGTCTTTGGGTGCTGTGTAGCAATTTTCTCCCAACTGAAACATTCTATCCTCAGGGGAGGAAGGAAGCTCAGGAGACTTAGGAAGTAAACAAGTCTGGGGAAAAGATTGCAAGAACTTACCCTAAAAACATATTAAATGAAAACAACTGCTTAGGAAGAGACTCTCCACTAACTTTAAATAACTAAGATATATGAAAGCAACTCTTGAGAAAATTGGCTTAAAAATTACATGCGCACACACGTGTGTGTGATTCCTTTGGGTAAAATATCCTCAAGAAATAGAAAGAAATGTAGGTTTATATTATAAAATTCATGAATATAAATCTCACTTGGGAGATAAAATCGGTTTTCCATGCAATAAAAAAAAGGAAGAGACTGACCAGCTGAGCCACCTGCAGGTTGAGCACTGAGAATTCCAGCTTTCATGAGTCATCATCTCTATGCTATGGTGGGTTTGTTGGTGATGGTCACTGCCTTTGAGTCCTCTATTGCTTCTGTAAGCAACCCCTTCCCATGCTCGGAAGGTAGAGCCCCCACCCCCCAAAAAACTCATAGATTCACCAAAACTGGTTGGTTTTGGTACATCTGTGCTTTGTATGTTATTTGTGCCCTATCTGGGGGTGAATAGATGTGTGTTCACATCTCTTCAGGGAAAAAGTTTCCTGTGACCCTGGGACGAAACGCCTGACCAGAAAAAGAAGTTTATGGAAGGAAAGGATTTATTTCTGGCTTACTGTTTTGAAAGGAAGTTTCATCAAGGATGGGAAGGTATGGCAGGAGCAGACAGTGGGGTGTCATGTCTCCACATTAGCAGGGACAAAGTAGAGAGAGGGAGCCAAGTGCATGAAGCATGGCTGGGCTATCACACTTCAAGATTCACTCCCAGAATCACCTCCTCAAACAAAGTTCTGCCTCCAAAAAGCTCTACCAGCTCAGGATCAACTATGAGGTTTAATCAATTGCAAACACATGAGTCTATGGGAATATTTTACATTCAAAAGATTATAAAATCTATCTCATTTCACAGTTTTTTCCCCAATGGTGGCGATAAGGATAACATTATACAATGATACATGTTTGTCAAAATCCATACAACTTCACATCTAACACGAGGTTTGTCATTTACAAATTAAACTTCAATTAACCTGACAAGTCTGTGAAGATAGTTATTGCTCTTGAGATAATCTAACTTTTTATAGGGTAATGGTGTTCTGTAATGGTTTAGCTGTTCTCTCAACATCACTTTTGAAATGAATAATTGTGATGGTTTCATCCGGGTGTCCCCCACAAACAAATGTATTCTGAATGCTCGATCCCCAGCTGATGGCAGTTTGGGAATTGGAACCTTGTTGGAGCTGTGTTGTTGGGGGCGGTCTTATGGGGGTTCTAGCAGCTTCCCCTTGCCAGTGTTTGGCACACTCTCCTGCTGCTGTTGTCCACCTCATGCTTTCCAGGAGGTGTTCACCCCTCTGCTCATGCCATCGTTTTCCCTGCCATCATGGAGCTTTGCCTGGAGTCCACAAGCCAAAATAAACCCACTCCGCTGTAAGCAGCTTTTTGTTGGGTTCTTTTCTGAGCAGCAATGAGAAAGTTAATAGTAACCCCAGCCAAGCCACCTGAACTCTCTGTACTCAGTCTCCTTAGCTGTAAAGGTGAGATAACAGTAGGTAAGCCTGTTCTAGCTGTCGATGACTAAATGAATCAATACCTATAAGGCACTTAGATCCTAGTGTTTAAGAAGTTTATCACTAACAAGTCTTACAGCCTCCTGCATCCTTAGTTTTCTAGTTTGTTGTATTAGTTGTTGCCACAACAAAATGGTACAACCTTGCATAGTTTAAATGACAAAAGTATTTTGTTTCATGGTCTCAGATCAAGCACCATGAGCACTGATTGGCTCTTTCTAGGAGCTGAGGAAGAAAATCTGTGGGGGGTTTGTTGTTTTTCTGTTTTTGTTTTGTTTTCACTTTACTTTTTTGATTTGGTGGTAGCACTTGCAGATACATCACTGAAATCTCTACTCCTTTCTTTGCATGACATTCTGTCTTCGTGTGTGTGTGTGTGTGTGTGTGTGTGTGTGTGTGTGTGTGTGTGTGTAAATATCCCCCATTTTTAAGATACAAGTCATATTGGTTGAGAGGCCTACCCTACTCCACTATGACATTGTAGGAAATAAAAATACGACTGTCCATTTTCAAGACAAGTTACAGATAAATAGGAGATACTGGGCTCCACTGACACTTGCCTGTCAAGGCCTCCTGACTCTCATACATCCATCTAAAGGAGAGGGAATCATTTAGTGCTCAACAGGCAATTAATGTGCCATGTTGGGAGGGATGAACTCATGAGAATGTCTTTGTTAAGAAATAAAGACCTAGCAAAGATGCCCAAGAAACACCGTACCTCCCCGAGTACCCAGCCAATGGAAAAAGGGTTGAAGAGACCTGCCCTGCATTCAGGTACTATTATATATATATATAAATGTAGATGTATATATGTATATAAATAATATAATGTTTCCAAATCAGTAGTAGAAACCAGAAAGCTATAAGGGAGGGAAGAGAGGGAGGAATTAATGGGAGGGTAAAATAGATATGTAAGTAGAGGGGCAGAATACTGGGAGGGGGCCATATTCTAACAGAAGGGGATGGAAACAGAAGGGGATAGAAGAGGGTTAATCAAAATTTAAGATTTATTAATAAGCCACAAGGAAACCTACTTAAAGTTTAGGAGGTTGTTACTTGCAGCCATCTTGTAAGAGACTGGATCAGATGGATCAGACGCAGGTTCTAGTCCTGCCAGGGTAGGCAAGGTGGCACCCAGGTCTCCATGGGCCAGGCCCCAGCAAACTACCATCCAACAGAAAGCCTACCTTACTGCTCATCAGTATCATCTTCATTGAGAGAGGTGGATACTACCAACAACCTCACTGTAATAAATTACACCTACTAAAGTTTACTTGTGAATAAGGTCACATTCTGATATACTGATGGTTAGGACTTCAGTGTATATATTTTGAGAAAGAAGACAACTCAACTTGAACAAGCCTTGACATGTTTTTCTTCTCACCTCTGCTTATACGCTCTCTTCCAACATCCTCCTGGTCCCAGAAACTTGTTTGGTAAACTCAGTTACATATTCCTTTCCTGGGGAAGTGCTCCTAAACATTCTGCTCCCTCACCATTTTAGATCCACATGGTCTCCCAGGGTCCCTCTTCGCAGAACCCTTGAAGCACCTTTTACGTTGACTCCCCTTGCCTATGACTGGGCCTCTCCACAAGGCTTCGAGTTGCTTGTAGTCAAAGCTGCTTAAAATTTTATCATAGAGACCAGATCAATCTTACGTCAATGTCTCTTAAAATGAATCAATAACAATAAATGGAATGTTAACGTCACTTCCTGTTTCCCAGGTGTCACCTATTTTATGGTTCTGTGGATATCTGTAAGGTGAAAGCTGCAAAAACTAGAGAATAAAAGATTTTAAATATTGTATCAACTGATGTTCAGTTCAAAGGATGAGAAGCCATGCTGGGGTTTTCAAATTAAAGGGACTTAATGCAAGGAACTGATCGCAGTTATCATATTAAACAAAATGCCGAGAACGCCTAGACATGAGCAGAGCTGTCACGGGCAGGCCTGAGAGCAGAAAGCAAACAGAGGGCTACCAGAAGTAGAATTCCACAGGAGGGTCTCCCCCTGGGGAATGCTTACCTCAGGATGAGGAAGAAGCAAATGGCTGGAGCTTGCATTTCTGAGCTGAGGGACACCCACGGCTTACCTAGGAGGGACTGAAAGGAGCCAGAGGTAGGCACTAACTGTTCTTTGCTGCAATGAGATACTGAGAAACCCAGTGAGAAACTCTAGGAACCACAGTTTGCAAATTTCCAGCGCCAGCATCATGTAGAGCAAACAGGATCCAAGAGGAAATAGTTACATAACAGCATGTGCAGAGAGCCAGACATGAAGGTAGATACATTGCACGTGATATGAAAAGAATGCCTGTGTGCGTTTCTCAGGTTAGCTCTGTCATGGATTGAGCATGTCCTTGTGCCTACATATTCCTCTTCTAAGGTTCAGGTTCACACCCCAAAGCAGAGAGAGAAGGAACAAGATGACCCAAGGGCCTCTCCTGGTATGCCCACTTGCCTGAGGGCCTCTCCCAGTATGCACAGGTAATGGACAGGAGCTTCAGGGGTTTGTGGGGATGTGGGAATGAAGCTATCACTTAAAGATAAGATCCTGGAGGATCTTATCTCTTGCTTTGGCCAGCAAGTCAATAGAGCATTTCCTACTTCTGGTTCTATGGCTCCAATAAAGGCAGAGGAAGGAAGCAGGGCTGGATTTCTCTAACATAATGACTCTCTTGGCCAAACTGATTCCAAATGAGCCCTGAAGTGGAACATTGCAATGTGAACTTTGAGCAGTAAAGAAACAACCCAATGTGGGGAGGGGGATTAAAGGAGGAGGAGGAGGTTGGGAAGAAAGTGATTTTTAGAAGACCAAGATACAGGTCTGGAGAGATGGTTCAGCAGTTCAGGTGCTTGCCTGGGGTGCCTAAAGACCTGGGTTTGATTCCCCAGTACCCATGTAAAGCCAGATGCGCAAAGTGGTACATGCATCTGAAGTTTGAATGCAGTGGCAGGAGACCCTGGCACACCCTTTCTCTCTGTCTCTGTCTCTCTCTCTCTTCATGCAAAGAAATAAATGAAATAGTTTTTACAAAAAAAAGAAGGCTAGTCCGCCCTCACGAGGGGGGTGGCCGACACCGACCGCCGAGGAGCTCCAGCGCCTTCCCACCCTCCTCGCCGGCCGGCATCATGCTCCAGTTCCTGCTTGGATTTACTTTTGGCAACGTGGTCGGAATGTATCTGGCTCAGAACTATGATATACCAAACCTGGTTCAAAAACTTGAAGACATTAAAAAGGACCTGGAAGCCAAGAAGAAACCCCCTAGCTCCTGATGCCCACTTCAGCGCTGCATCCTGGATACACTGATTCCTCTGCTCTGAGGGGCCTCCTTTACCACCCCAGCCCAAAGCTTCTGTTTTTCTCTCCAATCTCAGGATTAGCTAGACCCTGTGTGTT
>PVHP010031530.1:0-20921 GCA_004024765.1 Zapus hudsonius | reverse complement strand
AGGCATGGCCAGGAGAACCTGGCTGAATACTAGGCTATCCATGGTCCCCTGTCACAAGGACTGATCCAGACGACCCATGGAGGAGGTTATCCAGTGGAGGGGGGAGGGGAGGGCAGCGGGGAATTGGGGATAACAACTCATTGTTTGCCCACTAAATGTTGTAACTCATTATGGACAATAAATTATTAAAAAAAAAAATGAAAGTAGTAGCTAGGATGTGGAGAACTGTGAATATATATATATATATATATATATATATATACTATTATATATATTATATAACAGTGAATATATATATATATATATATATATATATATATATATATATATATACTATATAACAATTACTTTTTACTCTTATTGAGAACAATAATAAAACCACTATTAAGACCAAACAAATGACTTTAATAGGAGGGGAAAAACATAGTAAAAAATTCTAGAAATAGCATCTCTTTCCCATTCAAGACTTAAGCAGGCCTGACCCAACTTACCATTTATATCAGATGAAAAATGTTTAAATTTAAAAATTAAGGCAAAGTAATTTTCAAACATATAAATCATAAATAAAAATGATACATAGAATGGAATTATAATAAATAATAAAATACTGCCTGAAGCACACTGAAAATAATGTCAATAATAATTCTAAACCTTAACAAAAAGAATGTAAAAACATGAAAATATAAATGAAAAGAATGTCATTTTTATCAGAAATGATAGTCTCTCAAGCAATCTGAGAAGATCTGAGAAATTCCCAGAGCTCATAATCATGTAGGGACAGGATGGTGCATGGGATAACCAAAAAGGCATCATGAAATTGAAAAAGACTGTATCAAGAAAATGATAAGAACATCTTCAAAGTTGTAGAATTTTGAGAATAATAAAGCAACATGAGTACAATTGTAATGAAAAAAACTTTTATAATGTGTTTTTATTCTGGCTCCCATATTTCTAAACCTAAAACTGTTTTTGAAATTATTAATAGAACAAAAAACTTTGCCTTTATTTCATAATTGTTTATGTAAAATGCTTAGTGAAATATATAAAAAAGTTCATAGGAGACACAACTAAGAGGAAAAGTAAGAATATCTGTGAGTTTCCAGGAAATATCACATGCCATCCTTTTAAATATACACAACTAAAATCACAATAAACCAATAAGCTAGACATGGGCAGAAAAATATCATGTCTTCTATCATATCCAAAAATATAAAAATAAAAAATATTAAAATAGAAAGAGGATTATTTGGGAGGAGGAATGGAACAATTAGGAAGGGGAGGCAGAAGCAAGAGTAATTGGTATGACAAACTAATTATATAGAAAGTTAAAAAGTCACTGATGAAAGCTAAAGGGCTTAAAAACAGTCTTTAAAATTGAAATACAAATTGAAAATGTAAAATACATATACTTGACTAAACTCTTGCAACAAAATTGAAAATGAAATAAAAATTAAAACTCAATCACCAACAGCATAAAATCATAAAAGCAGCCAGGCATGGTGGTGCATGCCTTTAATTCTAGCACTTAGAAGGCAGAACTAGGAGGATCACTGTGAATTGTAAGTCATCCTGGGACTACAGCGTGAGTTCCATGTTCACCTCGGCTAGGGTGAGACCCTACCTTGAATAAAAGTCAAATACAACATCAAAAATAAAATCCTTAGAGGACTACCTGATAATATATTTGGAAAAAACTGTTTTCCAAAAATTACTAAATTTCACCTATAAAAATAAAATGCACCTATACACTGTTGGCATTTACTTCCCACACATTCAAAATATCTGGTTTAAACCAATAACAGAACTTTTTTTTTTTTATTTTGTCCATAACGGAGGATGAGCATGTAGAGACTTTTTTGTTCTCATGATTCCCTGGCAAAACAGTATAATATCGTTGTGCATAACATCTTCATTGCATCAAAGCTGATTTTGGAAATAATGAATGCACATATTATGGAACGTATAAGGGCTAATTGGACATGAAGGTCCAGTTCCATCAAGGGTGGGAAGGATACTGAAGCAGATTTCCTGATGTTGCTGAGAGAAAGATGGTCTGTACCCACTGGTTGCCCAACTCTTAATGTAAGATACTGTTTTTTTCACCAATGTATGTATGTAAATTAATCCTAATCAAAATACCTGTTTGTACGATTTAGATACTAGAGAATTCAATATTTTAAAAGTAATATGACAAATTTATTTAAAAGAGCATATTTTTTAAAACTAAACAAATATATGAAAAAGAAAAGTAACCATATTAAAAATATTAAATACCATTCATTCTTATTGACATGACAAAACCACAAGATGTAACAATGAAATCAGAATGATTTATTCATAAGCCTTTGGTAAGCCCTAGGCCAGGGCAGGTCACTTCCACCTCTGAGCAATCCACTGGTCTGGGAGGCTGATGAGTATCAAAAAAAAAAAGATAATACAGACTATTGCTATTGCTATTGCTATTTTTTGCCCACCAGAGCTAGAAATCAATCACTATTGCTGAAGCCACCAAATGCATCAGATACAGGACAAGATAGATGAAACTCCTCCCTGTGGGCAAGCCTTCATAGTGCTGGAAGGGGAAAAACATCAACGGTCTTAAACCAGCAGAAGACCCTATAACCTTCACAAGACTCTACAACCTTTACTAAAGGCCAGCCAAGTAAATGATGTCCATTGATGTCAACTGTTGGTAACCAACTGCTCCCTAATTGGATTAGGATTCTGGATAAATCAGAGAGCCTTATATTACTATATAGCCTGGATTTCCACTTACAAGGTTTTGTGGGAAAGTTATAGTTCGTACATGGTGCCTTTACACTGCAAGCAAGTTTGTTCCAGGAAGCAAGACAAATGATATATCATCCATATATATATACATATATATATATATATATATATATATATATATATATATATATATATATATATATATAGAGAGAGAGAGAGAGAGAGAGAGAGAGAGAGAGAGACAGAGAGAGAGACAGAGAGAGAGACAGAGAGAGACAGAGACAGAGATAGAGAGACAGAGACAGAGAGAGAAGTTTTCCTGAGAAAAATACAAAGCTATCATTAAACACTGGAAGATAGCTCTTCTTAATGTTTTTCAGTCTTTTGTTATTAAGAATATCACAATTTTCTCATCATGGAACCTAAATGGAAAGCAATTCATTGCAGCCATGTTCTTGCATACTTAGAATGTTACTTCTTGATTTGAGGCACACATCCCTGTCATTTTCCTTTTTCTCCTAAAGTGCATATTTTACTTTAGTTGTCTAGATAATTATCATATTCTCTTCATCACCCTGTTTCTGGCTGGCTTTCACATTATGATTTTTTTCTATTTTTTTATTTATGAGAGAGAGACAGACAGAGAGAGAGAGAGAGAGAGAGAGAGAGAGAGAGAGAGAGAGAGTAAAAGAAGGAAAGAACAGGCATGCTAGGGCCTCTGGCCACTGGAAACGATCTCCAGACTCCTGACTACCTTGTGCATCTGGCTTTATTTGGGTATTATGGAATCAAACCTGTGTCCTTTGGCTTTGCAAGCAAGTAACTTAGCTGCTGAGCCATCTTTTGAGCCCAATGTGAGCTTCTATGAAACATTATTAAGTGAATAATAGACTTGTGAATTCTAACAACCAACCTGCATAGGATTCAGTAATAGAGCAATGCTTCAGAATGTCTATGGAGAAATAAAACCATGAAAATAACTAATTTATTCTTCAACCTTGATCTCTCCACCTCTTCCTCACTTGATCTATATCTTTCTTTTTCTCCCCTACTTTTATAAATTATATTCTGAGGAATAAAGTCAAATAATATCATATTAGGTCAAGTTTCTATCACTGAGATATATACCAAACCCCACTAATTTCAGAATATATATATATATATGAAAATAATCCTTATAATTTTTCCTTAAATGAGTATATTATAAATCATTGTCTTCTTTTTCTTTACACCATATAAAATATTTTAGATGGGTCATAGAATTATGACTATGCACTAAATTATAAAGCTCTTAAGAAATTCTCAGAGAATAAATAACCTATATTTGGCAAAGATTTCTTACGTGAGACACAAAAGCACAAACAGAGCTACAAAAATAAAGGATAAGTTGTGCTTCACTAAAAATTCAAGCTTTTTCTTATCAAAAGTCACAGAGCTTTTTTTTAAAAAAAGGCAATTTGCATACTGATAGAAAAAATTGTAAAGCAAATATAGACATTATCAAAACTTGCTACCACTCAATAATGAAAAGACAAACTAATTGATTCTTACAACATTAAGCACAAAGAATGTACATGAGTTTAACAAATTTATTCATGAAAATTATTTCATTATTATGACTTAAAGAATCAAACCTGGAGCTCTAGTTTCAGCATAGAAACGTTGACACACGAGGCTATTAGCTTGATGCCGAGTGTGCTTTATAGTGAGTTTGAAGACAGTCTAGAGACATACATCTCAAACTGAAAACAACAATGCTGGCACACTAATAGTTTGCATTCACTAGAAGGGGTAAGTAATACAATAATTGATTGTATTCTGTGTTTGCAAGCATGTTCATCAACTGATTTTGTCATTCTTAAAGGCAGTGTGACAAAATGTACCTGGATACCTATAGCTCTTTTTCTGTTTTTCTTTTTTTTTTTAACATTGGTATATATTCTGGAATTAAAGTGTTTAGATCAGAATATGATAAGAAGAGTGAAAGCATAGACATACAAGAACTTTTATAAACGATAGACTTAATTAAATAACCATCACATTGCTGAACATTCCTTTGAGAGAACCTTTTGCAAGAAATAGTTTTTTCCTATTAAAATGTGTGATAAAGATGTTAGTCTTCTCTTAGATAACCATACAGTTTATTTTATATTAAATAAAATTATTAACTCATTTGGTCTCATTTAGGCAAAATAATTCATTGAAAAATTTCATGGAAATGAGACTGTTGACTTACATAATAAGCACAGTTATAGTAGAATAAGGAAATCTAAAATCTGATATCAAAATAATTTGAATTTTATTATTTAATCAGTTATATTATTATTATGGGCTCTCTGTGCTACTATAACAGTCCAAAAGGGGGAACATATTGCTTTATTTACAGATATCATAGAAACATACACACATAGAGCATTTGTGAGGAACAACAGATTTTTAATACAATTTATTCTGTAGCAAACAAATACCTTTACTATAATTATCTGAGCTTAACTTAATGTATTAAATTTTGTAAAGGACCTCTGAGTTAGAAATCTTAAGGACAAAAGAATATCTATTTATAATGAGAACCAAACCTGCACACATGAATTCTTGCTTAAAACTTGTCATGTTAATAAAAGGTGACAGGAACATATTATGCAGCTAGATGAAGTTTCAGCCTTTATTACATGGTTTGATTTCACCAGGATCCATGGAGATAAACTGAAATATTTAGTGACAGTCGATTTTTTAAAACCACCTTCTCCTCACAAACAGATCAAAGGATGTAGACATATAGTTTATTTTTCTTGGCATCCTAATAAAAATTCTGAGTATTTCACAACTGAATCTGTTTTTTTTTCAGTTCCCATGGTTCTTTATCTAGGAAAATTAGCAATTCATAAGCCCAGATAAACAAAACCTCCAACAAATGCACGACTAGCTTTTTAGTTATGAGAGATACGAGTATGCCATTGAAAGCAAGTGGAACAAATGCCTTACTGTGTTACCACTCCCAGTCAAAATCAAGCTCATATTCTGCCAGTATGCCCGCTTGAGTGTGTTCACAAGTCAGCTTTAAACATGCGTTCAAGGGGAACATCACATTACAGTAGCATTCTATCTCACGATTTTGCTCAGGCAATTCTGTAATTTTGACAATATAATGCAGCATGTATGTGCCTTACTTTTATAATCTAAGTAAGAATATATTTTTGCTGTCTTCCGCAAAATGGTTTGGCTGACATATAAAATGTGTTCTTTCTATAGAAATGTATCATTTTCAGTATTCAAACTTCTGTAATTGTTTCTGAGCTAAAGCCTGCTCTGGATTGAATATGGGCCATCCATTGCTGGACTCTTCGACTGGTTTGAAGAACATCCAGGGTAACTGAAAATCATGCTTCAGAGTAGACAGAAAACATTGTCGCACTGCAACACATATTTCCCTGGTGACTCCTTGCCTTTCTAATTTAATTTTTATGTGTTAGACACGACAATGTGATTCTTTACATTACAAAAAATATCTTTCATTTTCAAATATCCTCATAATTTTACTAGTTTTGTTGGAACAGCATTTCATTTATCCTTACAATGAGACTAGAGATAAATTTCTCCCTCCTGTTCCGGCCTTGCATAAAGTCTTGATCAGCATATTACCATTGGAAATTAAGGGAATGCTGAGAATGAGGAAACACATGGCAGACGATGATGCCAGTTGAAATCAATTTTGCATGTCAAGTCTCTCAGAGAACCAGCAGACATCCCAGTCATAACACAAGGATATATTCTGTGCATGGAACTGAGGATCATATATTCAGAAGGAACACAGGACTGAGATCAAATTTCTCAGTGTTTCACATAAGCTTGTGTACTTTTCCAGAGCTCTTTAGCAAATTCCTTACAAGTACAATAAAATATAGCATTACAAAAATTGCACCATGATCATTCTTTATATAAAATATAGTTCCTCTTTCACACATTCCTGTTTATGAAGTCCTTAAGGACCATGGTCATCATTAGACTCTGATTAAAACCATCACTTGTATCTGTTTTTTTTTAACTACACTGAGGATTTGGATCCTTTTTGTGGTTGCTGCTATAGACTAGAGCAATAATTTCAGACAAAATGTGTTAGCAATTTTTTTATAGAGACTCACATTGTGTTTGTAATTCCAAGACTTAGCGTCAGTAGCAAAGCAATTATATTATACAATCTGAGGCTGACAGAGAGATGATTACAGGAAAGGAATTTGAGCTACATCACTGCCATTGCTCACAGGGAACTACAGAGCACAGTGGGTCCATCAGTATATGTTTGCACTTGTCTATTGAGATAAAATCAGTGTGTCATGAACTACCCAAGGATACTCAGAATAAAGGAAAGGTAATCTTTCTGTCAGACCTCAGTCAGGAACATTCTGGCCATCCAAGATTGCTCATGAGGAAGGGAAGACAGGGAACCATGTAGCAGGGAATACAAAAGGGCCAGCCAGTTATCTCTCTACTGATAGCTGCATCCTGACTAAGTGAATCCTCCAGCTGATCAACTAAAAAGCTCCTTTTCCAGACATGTTTCCTTACAAACAGCTACAAATTGAATTTTGACTCACTTTATTTAGCATTTCATTCATTTGTTGATTAAGTCATATAATAAAATAAAAGAAATTAACATACTTGAAGGACTTTAAGTTCCCTTGTATGAATCTCTTATCACCTTTTTAAAAAATATTTTATTTATTCATTTTCAAACAAATACAGAGAGAGAGAGAGAGAGAGAGAGAGAGAGAGAGAGAGAGAGCGAGAGAGCACACCAGGGCCAACACCTTGTGTGTCTGTATGGCTTATGTGGGTCCTGGGGAATTGAACCAGAGGCCTTAGGCACTGGAGGCAAGTGCCTTAACTGCAGAGCCATCTCTCCAGCCCCTCACCTTTTCTGTAGAATTATTTTTGTCAATGTACTCTTATATCATCCATAATTAATTTTCAATATGTCAACACAATTTGTGAATAAGGACTTAAAGAAATAGTAAAGAAATTATGTTTTCCTGCATTAAACCAAATTATATTTTCCTGGTTATGAAAATATATTCAGCTGTTTCTGGTACTTTTAGAATTTTCACATTCTACCATTAAGTGATGGCTTATATATAACTGCCTTTTGAACAATGACAGAAGTGAATTGCCATAATATGAGAAGCTAAAAGATAACAAAGCTAATTTTCATAATCCTCAGCAGGTTCAAATTTGGGGAAAAGGGATGAAGAGAAACCAGGTCTCCCAAGGAGATGTTACTGCTGTTACATTATAAATAAAGTAACAAAGCAGAAGACATGTAAATGAGCCAGCCCGTATGATTTCACATAGACCCCAAACAGTTATTCCCATAGTCCAGGTATATTTGAAGATTCATAAGTAATAAAAATAATTTAAAAGAAAAATTCTGACATACTTATTTGTTCATTTTAAATATGTTTTATTTATTTATTTTTCAAGGAGAGAGAGAGGGAGAGAAAGAGAGAAAGAAAAAACAGAGAGAGAGAGAGAGAGAGAGAGAGAGAGAGAGAGAGAGAGAGAAAATAAGCACCCTAGGACCTCCAGCCACTGCAACTGAACTCCCAGATGCATGTGCTGCTTTGTGTATAGTGTTTTATGTGATGGCTGAGGAATCAAACTAGAATCCTTTGGCTTTGCAGGCATTTGCCCTAACCTGCTGTGCCATCTCTCAAGCCTTAGTTCAAGTTTTATAAAGTGTTTTGTTGTAAACATAAAGAGTATTTTTTTGTTTTTATTATCCATAATTACATATATCGTGTGGACAAATCTGGTGATGGTAACCCTCTTACACTCCTCCCTGTCCCTAACCCATTGGGGACTCTTCTCATGGACATACTAGATCAGTCCATGGGGTAGGGGGTTATAAATAGCACAGCAGGTAACCAGGTTCCTCCCCATCGTTGTATGTTGTTGCTGAGGCAAAGAATGTCTCTTGATATTCTCCCCCACCATGGTTCTCAAAATCTTTCTGCTCCCTCTTCTGCTAAGTTCCCTGAGATGTGGTGGGTGAGTTATAAGTCTGTTTTATTGTTGAGGTTTTAACTGTCTCTGGACTTCTGCTTTGGGTTTTGTTGGGTATCATTGGTGTCTCTCTGAACTATCCTGGGTTATCTGACTTGCTCAGATATGTTATATGTCTCATGTTTATAACAACACTTGATATGATATCAATCAAATTGCTAAGTAAATCTTCAAAAGAGAGACTCAGGGATCATTGTGTAAGAAAGGGCTGAAAGAATATGAGAGTTGAGTGGTGGGAAGACCTATGGTGCAGCACAGGTCACCCCAAAGGAACCAGCTGGTAAATTCATGATCCCCCTGCCATTACTGATACCCCCACCCATCAGGGAGGTTCCTGAGAAGAATTTGGACAGGAGAAAAGGGAGAAAAGAGGAAAATCTGATTGAAATTTGTCCAATTTACAGTATGTTCATTTTTAAAGTTCCTGATAAAATTATAAGATTGTGAGTATTATAATGTTCAATAGATTTCTTCATTAACACATAAATCAACTGAGAAATGCAGACCATGCAGGTAATGTTTTGGGGTTGAACTCACATGACCATGAAAGAGCTGAAATGCTCTAGAGGAATAAATGACTGTAACAGGAGGAGGTGAAAAAAGAAGACAAGTCGAGTGGGTGGATCTACAAAAATTGCATCATATAATTTCATGAAAGCAGCCTTATATGATTTAGCCTAACAATAAAACAGTATTTCCCAATCTTCCTGATAACTGTTTTCTAAGTTTGACTATGTTAGTTTCCCCAGAAACCTCAGAAATTTATTTGAAAATGTGGTTTATGTTCACCAGCTTTAATGATCCAGAAAGGTCAGGATAGTCACACAGTCTTGCATCTTTCCAGTTCTCACAATCTAACCATGTCATCTGCTAGGACAGAAGTTGACAAACTTCCTTTGCAAAAGGTCAAACAACAAATATTTTTAGCTTAGTGGCCATATGTCTCCTTTACAGTCACACAAATGTTCTATTATAGTACAATGTAGTCATAGGTAATAAATAAAGGAATTAGTTGGGCTGTGTTCCAGTAAGCATTAACCAAAACAGGTGGCTGACTGGAATCTGTCCACAGGTTGTAATTTGTCCAAACCTCTACTATATATAATAGGGACACTGTAGAAATGTTTCTATTAAATATTTGACCACTCAGTGAAACCCATTCTATTTTATTGTCTGAATATTTTCCTCCTACTAGCTGGTCATAAAATACATACATAAAATAGTGTTTGTAAAAAAGTTTGTATAAGTAAAAATTACATAATTATTAGTTAACACTTTAAATGTAATGAATGCAATTAACTTTTAACAAATATTAAATATCCATGGAACATACAAAAAAGTATACTAATAATGTACAGATTTCAGGACAATATTCTAATGAAATCCATTCCATCCATACACTTAAAAATTGGGGTTACTGAAAGAAAATTATAGCTGCCTTTTGTAGTCTCAACTATATATACAAGGATAGATAATAGATGGATAGGAATAGATAGATCACAGAGAGGTAGACAGAAGGAAACTTGTTTTAAAATTAAAGGTACAGAGGAGTATACCATTACTTACAAATCTATAAAATAGATAGTATGAGGTCTTCTAAACATTTAATGCTATTTAAAAAATCTTTGGAATCAGGTCCAGTCGAAATAGCTACTGCATATATCCACAGTTATTTGTAATGAAATTTATACTATACATGGAGTCTGTCCACAGAGAGCACTCACAAAAGAAATGGAGGGAGACATTTTACCAAAAGATAGACAGTAGAGAACAGCAGAGCTATGTGTTTTATGACTGTTTTTCCTCAGTGCTAAGCAGCTAAGAGAGAACAAGGAATCACACACACTCACACTCACACACTGTACATGTGTGAGTGTGAGTGTGTGTGTGCATGAATGCATGCATGTGTGTGTTACCTTAACAGTATCTGTAGCATGATTTAAGTAACCTAGCCAAGGTTTTATACCATTGGAGATTGGAGAAATATTATATATTGGATAGTGGACAGAAGTGTGGTATATCATCTAAATACAGGAGGCAACAGAACCAAGGTTACTTTGGGCAAATCATCTTTTCACCATAATATAAATCTATAGTAGAATCTCTCTCTCTCTCTTTCTCTCTCTCTCTTTCTCTCTCTATCCATTCTTTATCTGCTTGCAAATAAAAGCAAATGAAATTTAAGAAAATACAAAAGTCTAATATCAGTATAACCTGCAATTTGACAGGAAACAATATTTAGCAAAACCATGTACAGGAAATTCAATGGGAATTTCTAATAATTATGGACAGTGGCTGTTGTTTGTATATAGCACATATTCCTTAAATGATAAAGGAGAAAAAGGCATAGCAACATAATAAAATTTATGTTAATATTAAAATATATCTGACAAATTTTTAACATACTTTACATATCAAATTGATGTCCTAAAACTCTTGTAAACTTATGAAATGTTCTCAAGAATTCATAAACTATTATCCAACAAAGACACACTGAATTAATTTGAAAAGTAGACAAATTTAACATTTGTTTTACAAGTGACATATAGTCTAGCCTCATTTTTTGCAAATATAACTCACAAAATTTCACTGAGATTCTGTTGGCAACATTAACCCTTTTTATTTTTTTAACAAAGCAAATGCTTAACCATGCTGTGATGGTTAGGTTTTGTTGTCAACTTGATCTTTTTAATTACCTTGAGTAGGTCTCTGAGGATATTTACAGGAAGGCAGGCTCTCAGAAGGGGGCAGGTTGTAAAGAAGCTCAAAGAAGCTAGAAGTAAACATCGTTTCCTGTGTGGGCAGTGCAGGAAAGAAATTCCATAGACTCAGGAAGCTATTAAGTCTGGGATAGGCTTGCAAGACCCCCACCCTAAGCCTATATAAAGGGGAAGAAATTCTCTCCTTGGCCCCTCCTGCCTGATTGCTGTTCTGTCTTTGACATTGGTGATGGATTTCTCTCTCTACTAGGACCTGTGAAAGAGGGCCAGCTTCTTTCCCTGTTACAGAACTTCCCCTCAATCTGCAGTTTCAATAAATATTTTCCTCCTCCAAATTGTGCCTGTTTTGAATATTCATCCCAGCGGTGTGTGGCTGACTACAACACATGTGCAGTGTAGAGCACAGTATTTTCTTCTGAGCCATGAGAAGAACATTCCATGAATTGAAGTAGAGCATGTCCTGCAAGGAGGCACTTGCACACCCTGTTGATTCGTTTGCACAGATCTAAAAACTTACCTGCCCCAAGTCAGAATGGTGACATCTGCTGCTGTCCCTGCCTGTAAGAGTTTTGATGTACTGGAGCAAAGAAGGAAGGGATACACCTGGGTCATCAGTAGCACTGTACCCAGAGACAGAGCACATATCCAGTTGTTCCAATGAAGAGGCCACATCTGAAATTAGACTTGCCCTATGGCAAAACTCTGCACAATTCATTCTCTCCCTCTCTGTTTTGTGCCTGAGTGGAACTGGTGATTTAAACTGGGACAGAATTAGAAGTTAGAAGCTTGGCAATGGTTAAGGTCTTTTTAAATGGCCCTATTAAGTGAGTTGGATCATTTAAGTATGTAATTGTGACTTTCATGCATGAGGCATTCTACCTAGGTCCCTTAATTGTGGTTCAGGAAATTACTGTGGCTTATTGCTCCTAAATTTGTCTCTTTTGAAGACATTCTACAGGATTGAGTTAGTAAGAATGGGAGAAATAGTTAAGTGTTTCTTCTCGATACTGCCTGCTGCCACATATAGTCAGCAACAGAAAATATAACTATCAATCACGAACCTCCCAGTGTCCCTGGAATCCTCTTCAGTCTTGTGACTATGGGGGGCATTCTTCAACACCTAGTGGTGGGAAGGACTCCAATAACAACCACTGTCTTACAAACAAAGCCTTCTCAAAGACGTGGAATTATCCTCACTATTGAGTTTTTAACACTTTGAAGGGATTAAGTCTTTTTGGTTTATAGAAGATTTAAAATAAACACCATAACCACCTTCCTTACAACAGGATCATCATTATGTTAAGGAAAATAAGCAAATTCTGAAAGACAAATACCTATCTTTGTATTCTGTTGTATGTAAAACATGTGTGTGTGTTTGTGTGATATATATATATATATATATATATATATATATATATATATATATATATATATATATATATATATATATACACATATATAGATAGATAGATGATAGATAGATAGATAGATAGATAGATAGATAGATAGATAGATAGATAGATGTTTTAGGTCACAAATGACTAAGGAGATCATGAGAGAGGATAAAGATATAAAATAGTTTACAGATAGAAAAGGTGGAGGAATACATGTAGCAAGACAGCAAATGGATTTACTAACTAGGAAAGAAGGGAAACCAGCTGCAGGCATGGAGGGATTAATGGGATGAGCAATGAGAGAGAGGAATTAATAATATATAAATCTCTTAGTTTATATGCTAACCCTCTGTATTAATACAATGGGGCTGATGGATAATTCAGCAATTAAAGGTGCTTCCTTGCAAAGTCTTCTGGCCCACAATGTATTCAGTAACTTAATACAGCCAGATTTTTTTAAGTGATGTAAATCATGGATTTTTTTGCAAGACGTCCTGGTATGTACACACATACACATGTGCACATTCACAGAAACACACACACACACACACACACACACACACACATACATTTACTAATGTAAAGTTACCAACACAGAGACAGTAATTTATTTTTGTAGCCATATTTTCAAATAATTTGCACGTTTCCAATTGTAAAGCCCATGCAATATGACTATAAATTGAAATGATCACACCCATATTTGGGTATGTTTTATTCTTTTCTAATAAACACCATGATTACACCCAAGTAACATATATTTATAAATTCTAAATTCATTGGATTTATAATTATTTTAGATTTTTATTGTTTACTTTGTATTAGTTGTTTTATAAATAGTTGTGCTTTTTGACCACCTTACTCCTGCCTCTATTCTGCTGAGGGTCTTCTTTAGTGGGTTTATTGGTATTGGTTGTGGGGACCAAGAGGCCTCAGTCAGTCTCTTGGTTGGGGGAATTCAGTGTCTCAGACTGTTCCCACCCGCTCTGGGGCTGTAAACATCTGCCCACCTTTCTTCCACAATGTTCCCTGAGCCTCAGAGGGAAAGGCAGGGATCTGATCTCTATTTTGATGTGATTTGAGTGACTATACTGTCTGTCATTATCTCCTTGGAACTGGTTTTCATGGAAACTCTGAGAGCAGTATTTGTACTGACCTCTAGGCCAGGCAGATGAGGTGGAGGTGACCTGTCTCATGAAAGACTGTCTGCTTTATTATCATAATGTCCTGATGATGTTTCCTGGTTTCCTCCAGGACTCTCCACCATCTGTAAGATAGAACAGAGTTTCCAAATAAAGGCAAAAACAGTATGAATTAACGGGATAAACCTAGTCATAGAGAGATGCACTTATGCTTATGCCCACTCTTCTTAAAGAGCAGTGACGGTTCCCAGAGCCACATGTGAGTTCTCCCCACTGAATGGGTCTCATGTCCAATCCATGAGCAGTTGGTTACCTATATTGGCAAGGTGGATTGCAGTTTAATTGCTTTGATGAGCTAATGCTCCTTTTGTGTTTGAGGTTCCACAGGAGAAACACCTCCTCCCAGTCTGCCTCTGTTCTCTTGTTCCCAGTAGTAGTCACCGAGAGTATGCCAGGTAACAAGCAGGTCTCTGAGGCTAAAAGGGTGATGAGGCCTTTGATAGTTTGAGAGGGTTTTTTTTCTCTCTCTATTTAAATTAACGGTGCAATTCCCAAGATGGAGGAGAGAAGGCTGTGAGTAGGTGGAAGACTATACATGTGTCTTTTCCCCACCTGATAGTGGTTTATGTGTCATTTGTGTTAAAAATTTTCCTAGAATTATAAAATGTTGTATTTCCCTGAGCCTCTGTTTCAACATATAAACACGTTGACCTGGAGTGAGAGGGAATATGAGAAAGCAAGACAGGATTCAGCCGGGGATTGAGGCCCAGAGGGAGCCAGATGCCAAACACAGGATACCTCATTTTGGCACAAGAATGAACACTCCAAACTTGGACTTGAACTCATGTCTGACTGACACTGATCTATGGCTCTCCAAATATGGACAGACTCTGACCCATTCTCCAGATCTAGTAACAAATCACAGATTTTTTCCCCACCTCCCTGAATCACACACTCTAAAAATGGCAGCCTGGTGGGTCTCTGCCTCTTAATTTTCCCTGAGAGGAGATCCTCTCCACTTTATGAGATCCTCTCGACCTCTTTGGTGTGGCCTGAACTTCCCTGGCATCAGTCGTGGTCCCCAGGGGACAGAGTGGGAAACCTAATCTGTCTGATCATACTCTGCTCCCCACCCAACTCAATGTCTTATGGTTCCTAATTTGCCTTGTGGGGATTCCCATTCTGCATCTCCCCCAGGGGTGCGCTCAAGGGCTCACAGCCTCTCTAAACCTTTCCTCAAGCCTTTTCACTTGTTGCCAGCACCCTCTGACCTTCACTTTCCATTCTAGATGCCCTCTCTAAGCCTCAGTTTGCATAATCTTGAATGTGGTCCCCAAATTCAGTCTGTCCTCCCTCTTTAAGCCTCAGTTTCCCTAGTCTTCCATGTGGTGGACAGTTGCAGTCTGGCTTCACTCAGTTTCTCTCTAACTTCCACTTTTCTGAAATATGCTTCCCACATAAAAATATTCTAGCACTTCCTTTCAGGTCCCAATTTTCTTTAACTAAACTCCACAAATTGTGATTTCTCCCTAAGTAAGCTTAATAATTCATAATTTGTCCTTCTTGGTTCCATCTTTATTATTCTTCATTAAAGATTAGGAAAGAACCCAAAACTTGTGGTCTGTAAATCTGGGGCCCCTGAACCCCAAATTCCTGCACCAGTAGCACTGTACTATTCTATAGGAAATGACGTAACTCAAAAGATGTCCATATGCAGAATGTAATCTGTGTCTATGAAATATCATATGATTATTTTTAAAAAATATTTATTTATTATTAATAATTTGATACACTGGATGAACAAGTCTGGTGTTGATACCCCCATTTTCCTCCTTTCTGCCAACAAATCCTCTGAGGGACCTATTTTTTATTGTGAAGTCAAAGGTGTGGGGTTTACCTTGGAGGAAATTGCTGATGGATAAAAGAACCTAAAGCTCCTGGTATGTGTTAACCTGGCTGCTTCCTATCTTTTATAGGCAGTAACTTATTTATGCTAAGGAATATAAAAAAACCTGGTAAAGGACTAGTATTAAGTCCAGTTGAACATTTAATCCTATCCTCATAGTTTAGTTCACCCCTGCCTAGTTGGCACTGGGAATGATGCCCTGGAAATTTCTCAGGATTTTTAGTTGGTTGGAATTCTGATGGTGCTTACCTCACTGATTGTCACAATCTTTAAGTGCAAGTTTAAAGGATCAATAAAATGACTGACTTTAGTGATCTATTATATATAAATATGTAGTTTTATAAGGTAAATATGTAAGCATAGTAAATATAGTTATAAACGGTCCCAAAAGGCTAAAGCCACAGAATCAGGGTTATAGAAATGACTGATCACAAATCCCACTCTCTGGTACCAAAATTGTTGTCATAATGGTGTATACCTGTTCTTATAGCTCTTGTGAAGCAGATGAGACATCTGAATTGTCAGTAGTTGAATAACCTTTATATTAGCATAGATGACACACTAAGAACTTTACTTCCTGGCTGCACTATCCTTTCTGAGTTCTGAGCTGAGTTTTATTTTTGTTTTCACATTTGTCCACTTTCATATTAAAATGCAGATGACCCAACCTTAGGGGATATTTCCATTTTGAAAGCATTGAACAGTTTCCCAGAAGAAGAATATTGAAAGTTGTTCATATTTCAGCTATCAGTCATTATCCATAAAAACTGTTTTAAGAACTTCCCCGGCTTCTTGAGTGATCTCAGTGATCCTCAGGTTCTGAAGACAGAATCAGTTCTGTTTCATGCATATTTCTCTCACTGCTGTGTTATACCCTCTGCATAATTGGTATTTAAACTATCATTATCTCAAGCATTTGAGTTTTCCCTGAAAATCCTCCTACCCTATATTTTACATTTTCAAATGTTTCTGCAAGTAGGTTTTGTACAGTTCTGAATGAAATTGGGTGTGCCCATACTTTGGACATTTATAGACTTTCAACATAATTGGGGAACTAGGATCATCACTGAGAATGTTTAACTTGCAGAAATTGGAAGAGCAAAACATATTTGAAAATTCTAGTACTGATGGGCCAATGCATCCATCTGAAACAGCTAACAGAAGAAAAATTGATTTTGACTTCCTGCTTCAAGCAGTTTATCTCTGATGGGGACAGCAGGACACAAGGAGGAGAATGGCTCACATCATCACATATGGGCAGAGAGAAAGCAGTAAGAGTGAGCTGATGTAGGACAGACAAGAAAGGCTGGATTGTAAAATCTCAAGACCCACTTCTATGATACAACTTGACCAGCATCTGTAACTTCTCATGAAATGTTCTTGGTCCAAAATTATTTAGCATCTACACCTCTCAAGCTGTGATATTTGCAGACCACGCAGAATCCACCTGGAGTCAATAGCCATTCTATTGTCTTAGCATGGCCATCATCCCAGGGTTTCCATGGCAAAACATGTTTACCTCCACAGCTCCATGCCATATCAAAATCCTATCCCCTTGAATTCAATGCCAGGATTTCAACTTTGCTTCTCATTGCCTAGCAACCAGAGCCATATTTCCATCCAATGACCTTGTATTTTCTGAATTTTTGTACTCCCAAAAGTCACAGTCAGATGGAAAATACTGCCAAATTTCTTAACCCAGGAGGGATAAAGCCCGACTTTGACAAGTGGCAATTGAATCGGCAGTCCTGTGATCATTTTAATGAAGAGCACTTGACCATCCTCCATGTTGGTAATCTTTTATTGAATTGCAGCTGAACTAACTAGAGACTCTGTTCCCTAAACCCCATTTGGATTTCCCTTGTGCCAAAGTTGACATTTTACATATATTTTGCTTTGTATTTTCCTCTGTCAAATACACCAGCCCATCACTTCCAAAGTCAACTTTGCTCAAGTTCTTAGGCCATGGCCACAGCTGTCAGCATTCGACAAGAGCACAGGAGAAACTGCTTCTAGCTAGGTTCCTGTCACAGTCCTCTTCCTCTGAGTCCTTCACAGTCCACACTTCTCTCTAAATTCTCTCTTTAAATTCTGAAAAGAATGGCCCATAAATCTCTGCTTTCAGTATCACAATTCATCTCTATTCTAAAGTTACAAATCCCAAATTGGAAACTCCTCCTGAAAGACCTAAAACACAGGATCAGACTTAGCACCTCAAATGCCCCACTCTGGATAATAATTTTGTACAGTATTTACTTTCTTGACAAAACAGCTGACCAGAAGCATACTATGGAAGGGAAACAGTTATTTGGCTTGCAGTATCAAGCAGATGTTTCATCATAGTAGAGAAATCTTGGCGCAAAGAGTAAGCTGACTCATATCACATAAGGAAGGACAAGAAGGAGTAAGATATTTTTTTACAGGCACTTAGGGACAGAAGCCCAAAGAGGAAAAGTCATCTCTGGCTTAAATCTTTCAGCTGGCCTCCTCCATGGATCTTAATTCCCCTTATAATAAATTACAAAATCCATGTTTATTTTCCTAAGTAAAGTTAAAAATTCTGAATCTAGCATTGTTAGAGTCTATTGAAACTATTCTTTGATAATTAGGATAAGGACACAACAGTTGAGATTCACAGCCCGTAGCTGAATGGCCAAATCCTGCATCGATATCAGCAAGGAAGTAGAAAGAGGGAAATGATCTAGCCCAGGAAAGGGGGCTGCACTGAAAACTCCCAAGACTCAACAAGTGGCACACCTCCTCCAGGAAGTCTCCATTCCCAAAGGTTCCAAACACTGGGGATTCAGCTGGGGATGAAAAAAAAAGATGAGACTATAGGGGTAACTGACACCTTGTGTCCAAATGACCAAAGACATAGCTTTTCAAAGACAATTTTTAGGTAATAGCAAATTGTGTTGTCAAAATATATCTACTAATATTTGAAAAGATGTGCTCTTATTTTTGTTTTGACTAAAAATTGCTGACAAGGCACTAAAAGTAAAGTTTAGCTAAAACTTTAATTGCAATTCATGCTTAAATGATTTATTTCATCTCTACTGTTAGAGGTTGTTCTGTCTTCTGTAAGTTTCCCAGTCCATCAGAAAAGGTTCCTGGCCAAATAATAAGGGCTGACTGCCAATTTAAAAGTTAAGAAATGTTAACATTTAACAATCAATAAAAAATTTAAGGTTTTCACGATGCATTTTTTTGTAATAGCAAGAACTTATGTATATAAAATGTTATAATGTTATGACCACAGAGTTATGACCACAGTATTAGGAGATGAACAAGCCAAGAAGTGCTCATCTGTGCAATAGTGGCACTTAACCTAAGTGGGTAACTGATGGTTTGCAGATTGGCTGAGAGGACCCCTCAGTGGTAAGGAACCCTGAGCTAGAACTGGGACCTAAGGCAAATTATTTTGGAGACCTTGCACCTGGACTCCAAAGGGAAACCCCCATTAACCCCGGGCCTGTTAAGAGGCTATATCCATTAGAATCTCACAAAATTAACAATTTTTGTCTCATTTAACCTATACTGATCTCACTCTCCATTGGAGATTTTGTTTGTATTTTTCAGAAGACAGCGAGAACCATGGACAACCCAAATCCACAAACAGGACCTGAGATGATGGTTGACACCCAGGCAGGAGATGACCAACCCTGACATATCAACTAGAGCCCAAAGGAAACCTTTGGGGAAGCACAGAGATGAGTAGGAGCTCTACCTCCACAGTGAGTCAGAGAACCTGTAAAAGGGTAATGGAGACAACCAGAGAATACCCAAAATATTCCAGAGGTTCTTAAAACAGATTGAAAACTCACCCACCATGACTCAAGGAACTTTGCTGAAGAAGGGGCACAAGATTATAAGAGCTGTGGTTTGTGAGAATATCTGGAGATATTGGTCCCCTCAACAGCCAGAAGTACAACACAAACACACACACACACACACACACACACACACACACACACACACACACACACAAACACACACACACACACAAAAAAATGGCTGTTTGTACAATTCATGAACCCCTATCCCGTGGACTGTTCCACTGGGGAGGGTCCTCAGCAGGTTGGAGGAAGGGAGGGGTGAAATGTGGTACCATCACAAGACTTTTTGTGAAGTGTTTCTAATTATTAACAATAAATAAGTTTATTTTTTTAAATAAAGCAAAATGGCACAGGAGAGAAAGGATGTTGTGGTAGAGGAGATTAATATCTTAGCTTCATATTGCTGGGATGAACCTCCAAAAAGAAACAATTTATAAGACAAAGAGTTTATTTTAGCTTATAAATCCAAGGGGCACTTCTATCAATGGTGGAAGAATCTTTCTCCAATTCATAAATCCAGAGAAACCACCAAAGAGCCAGCACCACAAGGAAGCAAAAAACCAGCAGCAAAACAGCAGGGACCCAGGCAGAGCGTAGACTGCTCTACAAACCTTAGGCTAGAATTCAGATCTGTCCTCAATGTTTTGCACCCCTGTAGCTGGAGTCTACTGCTAGGGGCAGAAGCTGCAAACTCAGTTTTAATAATACCTGAGCCCATGGGGAGACATAAATTCAAACTATCACACATTCAAAAAAATGTATATTATTATTTTTTAAAAGAGTATCATCATTGTATGACTGTGGTGGCCCCTCTCTTGCCAGAATCTCAGCTACCGGCCTACGGTCGGTCGGTTGGTAGGGTTAGATGAGCCCCAGCTCTCTCGCTGCATCCTGAAAGATAAAAACACAATCTCCATCGGAGAGTGAGATCAGTGTAGGCTAACAAATACACACAATTTTAGATTACCAGGATTCGATTTTTAGTAGCCTCCCTATCAATTGGTCCCATAATGCTTCTTGTCTTGGGAGCCTAAGAGTATGGGATCCGGTGCCTTTCACCCTGAATCCCAAGTTCCAGACAAGGGGACCCCCTCACTAAGTGGAAAATTGGCCGAATTGAAAGCTGTTGATTGTCCTCC
>PVHP010031529.1:0-20898 GCA_004024765.1 Zapus hudsonius | reverse complement strand
CCAGCCCAAAAACAATTTTTTAAAGAAGGCTGGAGAGATGGCTAAGTGGTTAAGGCACTTGCCTGCAATGCCTAATGACCCAAGTTTGATTCGCCAGTACCCATGTAGAACCAGGTGCACAAAGTGGTATGTGCATCTAGAGTCCCTTTGCAGTGGCTGGAGGCCCTGAGGTGCCCATTCTCTCTGTCTGTCTTCTCCCTCTCTGCTTGCAAATAAATTTTAAAAAATATTTTTAAAAAAGAGGAGGAGGATTACCAGGGCAAGTACCTCTTCCCAAAGCCTTACATGCTCACAGGTAACACATTCAGAAGCCACACCTGTCCACAGAGCCCCAGCCCACCCATACAGCCCCTAGAAATCAAATGTCATAAATGCCTCTGTTGTCAGACAGTGTTTATTCCAGTGAGAATGGGCTGCAGGCTAGGTAGTTCCTGGAATGGGAGAAAAGAATGATGCTCTCATGGCCCCTTCTGGACCATCGGGGCCATGGTCCTTCCTAGGGTCTGCAGGAAGCCAGTCTGCTCCAAGTCCATCTGCAGGTTCTGACAAGACTCTGCTTTCTGTCCCAAACACAGGGACATAGCACCCCCAAAGGCTGGGTCCAATTTCTCCCCTGCTTCCTGTCGCTGCCCTATTGTCCTTCTGCCCTAGACCTATTGGCAAGATCCGGGGACCAAGAGGGGTGGCTCTGATGGGCCAGCTCTGGTGACCAGCTGGGGATCCAGGAAGGAGAAGATGAGCCATGAGCCAGGCAGCTCTAAAGCAGGAGCTGGGCAGGTCAAGGACGGCCCTCATTCCTGGCCCGGATGTTCTCCGACAGACCACTTCACCTCCCCAGTCCGCAGAGTCACTATGTCCTCGTAGGTGGCTGTCTGGTCGACATTCAGGCCCTGGAGACATGATATGGGACTCAGGCTTGGGCTACCTTTTGACCACATCAACAGAGGCAGCCACCTCCACTCTGGCTCCGAGCCACTGGGTTTTCCTGTTCCTTACCTCATAGGTGTGATCTTCCTCCATCCCGCCCTTGCTGTCATCCTGCAGGGGGTGTGACAGAGGGTGGAAGGATAGAGAATAGAATATTAATTGTTCCTGTCCCCATCCCTGTCCCCAGCTGAGCCAGGCTGGGGAGGGTTAGGGACACGGTCTGGATGGGAGAAGGGAGGAGGGCAAGATGTCTCTGAGACTGAATGAATGAATGAGTGAGTGAACAAGTGAGCCAACAGGTGACAGGCTCTGGGGGGTGGGGATGGCTTCAGAGAGCAGCCATAGAGACTGGGGAGATGGAGACCCTGCCCATGTTTGGTCTGCCCCATGGCCACCTCCCCAGCCCCCTCAGGCTCTCCAGTCTTTATGGGCACCTTGTCCAGGAGCAGGAAGATGGGCACAACGATGAAGAGGATGATGAGGAGGGTCTGGATCATGATGATGCCATCTTTTAGCGTGTTCCGCCGCTTTAGCTGTGCCAAGGTGCTGAACCCTGAGGGAATTGGGGACAGGGTGTGAGGCCAGAGCCAAAGGTGAGATGTGAGAGTTGTTGAGAACCACTCATGACCTGTTGCTTGGCAGCTCTCCTGGGTGTCCTAGAGCCATGGCCACTTTCCCTGGTGGCATGAGGGGTGAGTGTGGATGGCTAAAGGAATGCCCGTTTACCCTGTACACACCCATGACTCGAAGCTCGGTGGCGCAGCCCTGGAAGACACTGGGCTTGGAGCGGGTGCACTCCTGCTGGCAGAAGTAGATGCCGTTATCCTCAAACTGGATGCCTTGGATGGTAAGGGTGTAGATAGAGCCATTCTGTGTCTGCAAGATATGTCCCTGCTCTGGAGGCAGCTCTTGGGGCTCCTGGTTCTCCTGTTTCCGAAACCAGGTCACAATACTGGAGATGCTGGAGCCATCCATGTAGCAGTGAATTTTGACCACACTGCCCCGTTTCCTGGCCACGAACCGTGGGTGCTGCCAGATCCCCGAACAAGAGCTTCCTGTGGGTGCCAGAGCCGGGCTCAAAATCTGGTTTGGTGTCTTCTGGTCTGCCAGCCTGGCTCGAAGGCCCCCTACCATGGGGGACATTGACCCAATTTAAGCTGCTTTGTCTGTCAGGCTTCTCAGGGTTGGGGCAGTCAGGAGGCAGAGGTTGGGGGTTGGGGGTGGGGGGTGAACACGTGAGAGGCCACACACCAGGCCACAGGGCCCCACCTATTTCGGATCATCCCCTCTACCCAGTTGGATTTCCAGCAGATGGAATCTGGGGCCTCCTGATTTTTATCCATGCCCATTACAACCGCTGGAAGCAGGCCTCACCCAGCAGGACAGCCTGCAGCCTGGCAGGTGTATCCAGCCCTCCTTTTCCTAGGCTATCCTGCATTTGCCTAAAATCCTCAAAGGCTCCCCGCTGTCCCCAGATAAAAACTAAATCCTTAGCCTGTCAACTGAAGCCTTCTCGCTCTCATTCCTTCTACACTCCCGTGTGGACCCGTTCCATTTTGTGTTTCTACTCTGAGGGGGATCGTCAATTTCTCAACTACACAGACCCAGGCTTGAGGCCTCACCGCATCTCCTCTGGCTGCCCTGCTCTGACTCCCCCTCCCCCAACTGCACCCTGATTCCAGCTTGGCCTAGCTCCTCAGTGGCTAAGATCGAAGCACGAAGCTCTCATGAGGATGACAGCTGGCTGGGGGTGTGGACTTAGGACTTAGGGAGACCCTAAGGAGGCCTGGGCATGGGAATCCCGGATGGGAGACTAGGAACGAATATGGGCCAGTGGCCAGTGAACAAAGACACGCTTGCCCACAGAAAGGAAGTGACTGACTGACCTTGGGGATTGGATAGCAGGTCTTTGGTTGTCATTGCTGGTACCCGCTCACCTGTGGGATAGAAGGAAGTGGGCTAGGTCAGGCCTCTCCACCCTCAGTTGACTGCCCCACCCCTGTCCCCTCTGCATTCCCTAAGCTACTTCCTCCTTCTAGGACTGTAGCTTCAAGACCCCTAAGCCTTCCTGGGGGAATATAAGTAGGAAAGGGGTGCCAGAAGCTCCACTTCCAGCTACCCTTTTGCCCTTGACTCTCCGGGCGGCCTAGAGCCTGTGTTTAAATGTCTGAAAGGAAACCACAGCTGGGAGGGATTTCCCATCTTGCAGACCAGAGGAGGAGCATTTCTGAAGCACACATCTTCCAAGGTCTGGTGGGAACCCTCTCCCACACTTCCCCCCATGCAGTGCCCTCTACGCTTAGTGGGGAGCCACACACTGACCCCTCTCCCATGGTCATAGCTGCCAACCAGGTTTGCCCCTTGTGCCCAGCTCAACCCTGCACCCTCCAGGTAATAGAGGAGCTAAGCCCATCACCATGGCTGAGGCCCACCGGCCAGGCACAGGGCAGTCAAAGGGAGGCAGGAGGAAGTTGAGCCAGCAGGAGACCGAGTTGTGACCCCAAGAAGAGGCAGCAGGCCTGTCACAGAAGCCATACCTGAGAGCAGCAGCAGCAGCACCAGCCAGTGGCCAGGCTTGGGAGGTGGTGCCAGCCCGGCCATGGTCACTGCTCCGTCTCTGAGCCCAAGCCTGTCACCAATATAAGGTTCTTAGGAGAAAACGTGTAACCGGTTACTACCCAGGTCACAGCTTGTCCTCTCTCTCCACCTCTTCCCCACCAGGCCCCTTTCCTGCCATGCAAATTGGGACCCAGGGGAGGCACCAGCCCTCCAGGGACCCTGGGGGAGGGTGGACTGTCATCATCTGGGCTCTAAGTCTTGAGCATCACAACTTAGGTCCTGGGTCGAGGGAGATAGGAAGGGGGCTCCTGAGCCTTCTGGGGACAGTCTGTGTTTTCCTCCCTGAGTCCTCCCCTCACTGGTGGTCATCCCCTGGGCCTGCTCCCTTCTGTCTGCAGGCTACCAGCCCCTGTAGGGGAAGACCCCAGGGACTCTTCAGGCCTGGACAGTTAACTGAACACATACCAGTCCTATGAATGAATCCAACCTTGATACACTAGACCCTGGACGACTCTCACCCTGTGGGACAAGGAGTGCCCAGGAAGGACAGTGCAGGGGACAGGGGTCAGCTCTGACCCATTCCAGGCTTCCAGGGAGTGCAGGAAGCAATGCCAGAAATTGGCCTTCTGAGCAAGAATGATAGGTCAAAGTGAGGCAGCTTTTGTTTCTTGTTTTTCGAGGTAGGGTCTCACTGTAGCCCAGGTTGACCTGGAATTCACTATATAGTCTCAGGCTGGCCTTGAACTCATGGCGATCCTCCTATCTCTGCCTCCCAAATTCTGGGATTAAAAGTGTAAGGTGGTTTTTTCAGAAAAAGATGTGGAGCTGGAGAAATGGTTCATTAGATAGAGTGCTTGCTGCTCAAGCCAGAGTGCAGAAATTCTATCCCCAGATCCCACCTAAAAAGCCAGAAGCAGTAGGGGGCTTTTTGTAATTCCAGCACACTCCCTGCAAAATGCAAGGCAGAGACAAGAGAATTTCCCAGAAGTCCACAGAGCGTGCAGTTCTCAACAACCAACAATGAGCTTCAAATGCGGGAGAAGGTGAGGACAAAACCCTAAAGATGTCTTCTGATCTATACTTATCCCCTCCATGGTGCATGTGCTCACACACATGAACACAGCACACATACACAGAAAATATACATAATAAAATTTTTAAAAAGAAAAAGACATGGTTAAGGCATGTCCGACCTGTGGCCTGTGGGCCACACACAGCCAGGTTAGCTATGACCAAAACCCAGCACAAATATGATGAGGGGCTTGGGAGGCAGCTTGGTGGGTAAGGCGCTTGCTTCATAAACATGAGTACTTGAATTCAGATCCCCAGAACCCTCATCAATCCACGCTGAAGCAGGTGTCTGCATTGCCAGCATGTCTACTAGGAGATAGGAGGTGGAGACAGAATCCCTCAGAAGCCTCTGAACTAGCCTGGCAAACACAGCAGAAAGCAAGCAGAGACCTTTCATGAAACAAGGTACAAGGCTAGGACACATCCAGATTGTTCTCTAACCTCCACATATGTGCCATGACACGTGTGTGCCTGCACTTATACACACGTGATACACACACACACCTCAGAAAATTTAACAAGATCATTATGATGGGCTGGAGAGATTGCTCAGTGGTTAAGGCTGTGTGCTTGCAATGCCTGCTGGTCCAGGTTCAATTCCTCAGTACCCAGGTAAAGCCCAGTGCACAAAGTAGTACATGTACCTAGGCCATTTACAAATAAATAAATAAATATTTATTTATTTATTTAAAAAAACCATTGATATTTCTTTTTAAAAATATTTTATTTATTCATTTTCTAGCAGAGAGATAGAGATAGATAGATAGAGAGCATGAGGGCCACCACCTTGTGGGTCTGGCATATGTGGGTCCTGGGGAATTGAACCTGGGGCCTTAGGCACTGGAGGCAAGTGCCTTAACCGCTGAGCCATCTCTCCAGCCCTGATACTTCTTTTTGTAACTTGATTATGCAGGTCTTCAGTTTACACTTTGTGTATGGCAAGGCCATATTGCAATGTCAAAAGGTTGACCACACCTGGGCTTCTTGTATGGGAGAGTTTGCTGTGGGCTACCAAAGGAGCCAGACAACCCACCACTTCACTATCAGGGGTCTTCTCTAGGGAGTTCTGTGGGACTCTGAAGGTGCCGAAGTGCTGTCTGTAGCTCCAGGGATTGGTCCTGGGCAGGAACAGTGCTGGTGTGGGAAACTCTCAGGTTCAGAAACCAAAGGGCTCTCTAGGGCTGGGCAGGTGGCTCAGTGGCTAAAGGTGCTTGTTTGCAAAGTCTGCTGGCCCAGGTTTAATTCCACAGCACCTATGTAAAGCTGGACCAAAGGCGGTGCATGCATCTAGTGCTCATTTGCAACAGCAGGGGACCTTGTACACACACACACACACACACACACACACACAAGAATAATATTTTAAACAAAATAAAAGGCTCTTTCAATAAAAGGTTCTCTGGCTCTATTCCGCCAGCTTGTAGCACTGTGGGTAGGACTACAGTATTCAGGAGTTCAGCTCTATGCCCCTGGGTCCAAGCAACCCTTGAAGCCTTGGGAGATGTCTTTGAGCAGGGTACAACCTTCACAGCTGCCCATGGCAGGCTGGAAAACCTCAGCCTGCAGCTGGGCCCCTCAATCTTATGACCCCTGGCAGCTTCTCTCTCACACATGTTCCCTAACCCTAATGATTGGAAGACATGTTAAATCCACAGTGCCCTCTGTCTACATCTCACTGTCCTCAGGACCCTCTCTGCTTTTCAGCCTGTATGACTGACAGGGAAGCCTCAGTTTGGGGAGGAGTAGTTGTTCCGCTCATGGTGGGATTGAAAGGCAAAGGATCTGGGTACCCTCACTTCTCTCCTGGGCCTGTACCTCACCTGACAGGGTTAGGGGGCCACTCCTGAGGAGCAGCAGAGACAGGAGGGCTAAATTTTCATCTATGGAACAGCTTGTTCAGGGTACTCCCAGATGTTTTTATTTCCAGATGTTCCAAATTGAAAAAAACAAAAAAACACCATTTCTCTGAAAAGGTGCCAGATGTTTGGCTCACAGAACAAACAAGAATAAGAACATCACCTGAGGTCATCATGGGGACCATAGGCCCCTGGTTGGGGTAACTGGCTTAAGACCTGCCCATGGAGAGGGACAAAGTCCAAAGGCCCCTGCTCTCAGCAGACTTTTCCCCCTAAGTCTCCAGTGATGAGGGCCTTGGTTAGCTATGAGGCTAGTATCCCCCAAAGTTGAAAGGATATCAGGGAAGGTTTGAGAATCACATGTGTGCTGCCTGGGCCGTGGGGGGGAGGTGGCTGCTCATGAGGTGGTTCAGGGGCCCAGGTGACCGTGGTGGGACACAAGGGTTGGCATCAATGTCTGCTGTGGGAGGGATGCAGATGTGCCCTTTAGACTTCATTCCCATTCATGCCAGGTAAGAACTCGCTTTCAGTAGACGTGAAGGAGTGGAGCCACACCTTTGGGGGTTATTTGTCACAGTTGGGGCCATGCTGTTCTTGTGCGGGTGACAACAACATTGAGACCTGTCCTGGGCTCATGACGCCCATTCTTTCCCAGAACAGGAGGCGTCAGAGCCCACCCCCACATCTGCCCTGGGCTGTCCTAGGCTACACATCCCAACATCTGGCAGACACCCCTCCCCACCACACTTTTCCAGGAAAACAGAATCAAAACAAGAGACGAAGGGCAGGAGAGGGGAAAGGTGGTTTAGAGTAAGGGAAATGAAGGGTAAGACAAGGTGGAAGGAGCTGGGGAGAGGCCTCAGATTTTGCCTCTGTCCAGGCGGTTATGGGCCTATAGGTCCCTCTTACAGAGAGAAGGTCACTAGCAAGACTTAGGTTCTAATCCTAACCATGCTATGTCAGCCAAAGCCTCCCCAAGTTCCTCTGGCCTCAATGGGTGCCTCACCTGGGAGTGTTTAGAAGTGAGTCAGGCCAATTATGGTGTCACGGTGGGTGGGTGTCCTTGGTCCTTGAAGGCCTGGGACGGGAAGGGGAGAGACCCACAAAACAGTTTCCCTGTCCTACTTGCCAATAGAGCCCAGAGAAACAGCACCCATTCGTAACCTCTCAGAGACCAAGCCCCCTCACATGTGTAAAATAAAGATAACCAATAGTGTGCTCTCTGTAGGGTGGCTGCGTGTGGGGAAGACCATCCTGTTTGTGCATCTGGCTTTACATCCTGAGTCCTAGGGAATTGAACCCAGGCCATAAGGTTTTCAAACAAGCATCTTTAACTGCTGAGCTATTTCTCCAGTCAATATATATATATATATATATATATATATATATATATATATATATATATATATATATATATATATTTCATTTAAGAGAGAGAGAGAGAGAGAGAGAGAGAGAGAGAGAGAGAATGGGTGCACTAGGGCTTCCAGCCATTGCAAACAAACTCCAGACCCATGCCCCACCCTGTGCATCTGAGGAATCAAAACCTGGTCCTTAAGCTTTGCAGGCAAGCACCTCAACCACTGAGCCATCTCTCAAGGATAAAGTATATGTTTTAAAAATATTTTACTTATTTATTTGCAAGCCGAGAGAGACAGAGAGGAGAGAGACAGAGAGATGAACTCCAGGTGCATGTGCCACCTTGTGGATCCGGTCCACTGGGGAATGAAACTTGGGTCACTCGGTTTTGCAGGCAAGTATCTTCACTGATGAGCTATCTTTCCAGCACCAAAACTTATTTTAAACCTCTCCTCCCTCTTTTTTTTTTGAGGTAGGGTCTCACTTTAACCCAGGATGATTCATTATGAGTCTCGAGCTGGCCTTGAACTCACAACAATCCTCCTACCTCTGCCTCCCAAGCTCTGGGACTAAAGGCTTGCACCACCATGCCGAGCTCCAATATATATTTTAAAATAAATAATAAACAAATTGCTTTAAAAATAAGGAACAATCAGGAGACATCTTGGGAATAGCCAAGGCCTATGAGTTCCCCTTACCCTCTGTAACCTCAGGTCCAGGAAGCAAAGGAGCTGGTGTTCACTCGCTTGGAAGAACTCAGCCTTACATGTAAAGTTACATGTTACCCTGGGGCTTATGGGCAATGCAAGAACATGCTGGGCTGTACCCAGGTCCATGTGACCCTGTGCTCTGTGGGGCCAAGGGCCAGGGCAGTCCTGGGAGGACATAGGGAGAGGCTGCTAGCTTGTGAGCCTCACAATGGCCTTGAGGTCTTTGGGTACACAGAGAGATGCAAGAGACTTTTGAAGACAAGGAGCTAGGGACACAGCTCTCTCCCTGGCCCCACGTGTATTTCCTGAGTGCTGCCTTTTGGGGGAGGAGCCTGAAGGCAGGCCTAGACCTCTTCCTCCTGTCTTGCTCCCCCCTCAGCACCTCCACCCCACAGAGGTTCCCATGTTGTCTCCTTCCTTTTTGATGCCTTCGGCCCTCGTCCACTTGCCACTTGGACACAGGAGAAGACCATGTGCCGTAGGCACCAGGGAGGGTTTATTGTAAGAACTGTACAAAGAAGCTCATCCACCAGCCAGGTGGGAATGGGGAGGAGGAGCCCACGGGCACAGACGGCAGAGCTGCTCATCACTCTTCCTCTGCAATGGTGCTCACAGTCCGTGAAGAACATCCGATCTGACAGATACCTGAGGCTCAGAGGGCCATGCCAGTCCAGGCCTGGAAGGGGAAGGCAGAGGGGCTGGGTGCTGGGCAGGGGCCATGGACCCCCACTGGGGGAACCTTCTGAGGGAAGTGCCAATCACAACAGGAATGAGGGCTTTGGCCCTTTCCACAGAAAAGACACTGAAGGGAGACAGGAAGGGGAGACACCCTGGGTGTGAGGGGAGGCAGACAAAAGGAAGGTTGGCCCATGGATGAGCACAGAGGTGAACACACACGTGTGCATGCTCATGTACTTTGAAGACTTTGAAGGTTCTGCTGTTTCCTGAGTTTTACTCTAACTGTTTATGAGACACATGTACACACACACACACACACACACACACACACACACACAACTAGCTGCACTCACATGGGTCTTGGGAGCTCCAAGGCACACTGACACACCCAGACAAGTACATCTGCAGGCACACACATACAGTCATGCCTTTGAACACATAGACAGCTATCCATTCAGGCCTGCAAGCAAGTGTGTAGCCACACAGGTACCCACATAAGTGACAGAATCAGAGACCCCTGAGCAGGGCTCCCACACCCTCCTCCAAGCCCAGCCTTTGTTGTCTTGAAGCCAGCAGAGCCTGGCGCAGCTGTGTCCAGGTGAGCCGAGCCAAAGGAAGTGAGTGGTTTTGCGGGCAGTGAATGCGGGAGGTTGAACCCCAGCTGCGTGAACCTTCCACTGCTCATCCTAGCATGCACACCGCTCCCATGAGCTCAATTCTAAAATTCTTAGGATCACTTTGAGGAAACAGGGAAAGACAAAGAGGGGGAAGAGATGGGTATGGATGAGATCAGAAGAGAGAGAG
This sequence comes from Zapus hudsonius, assembly GCA_004024765.1. Classification (NCBI taxonomy): domain Eukaryota; kingdom Metazoa; phylum Chordata; class Mammalia; order Rodentia; family Dipodidae; genus Zapus; species Zapus hudsonius. The sequence continues at coordinate 10,934 of PVHP010031529.1, read as the reverse complement.
AGAGAGAGAGAGAGAGAGAGAGAGAGAGAGAGAGAGAGAGAGAGAGAGAGAAATCTCCGAAGCTTGATGGGGCTACAAGGAGCCCTGGTAGTTGAATGAAGGCAGGAGGAGGGGAAAGAGGGAAGGAACAGAACCTTCTTCCTGAGCATCAGGGTCACTGACCCCATCTAGAACTGATGCTCAGGCCAAGTTCATGAACACAGCTGGCGGGACCCAGCCTGTGAGACCCATCCATGTGTTCTAGAGAAAGGCAATCCTTGAGGGCAATCCTTCCTTGACTCTTCCCCTGGGGGCCAGCCAGGGGAGCCTCTATCCACAGGCCTGGCCTGGCGTAAGAAAGGTGTCAGCGGTCACATTCTTAGCTTGATGCTTCAGGATCCAGTGGCCAATCAGTGTGGTACAGCAATTTCTGGACCAGGAACATGTCCCGTTTTTCAGGGGATTCCTGAGCTAGTAGGGAAAACTATATTCTAGAGTTATGGAGGTAGTGGGACTGGCTGAGCCCTAGGGTCAGGTGGGGGCTCTTGAGGTTAAGACTTTATCCTGGCTGGAGCTAGGCCTGGGCCATTTCCTGAGGAGGACAGTGGTCCTTAAGACTCTGGTGACAGTCTCTCCATCATAGGCTAGCTCTACCCAAGTGTGTGAGGGGGGAGGGGGAAGGGCAGGACCCAGTAGCATTCTGATATTCTGATCTCCACCCTGGCCAAGATAAGGGGCAGCAAAGCCCATGCGGATGTCAGAACACTTGAAGATGAAATCAGGAGGCAGGGGCCTGAGCTTGGCCTGGGCCTTGTGTATAATTCCCATTTCCCTTGGACCAGGGAGCAGCCCCTGTGTAGCCCAGTCCCGGCCCCAACATGGGAAACGAGGTATCCCCAGACTCAAAACCCTGCTCCCTCATCCTGTGCACAGGAGCCTGTGCCGGCCACTTTGATGCTGCCCACTAGACAAGAGACTCTTTGACCCCTGGGCGGACTGTCTGTGGTGGTGGCGGGGGAGGCAGAGTAGTTTCTGGGGGGCTGACTGGTGTGAGCTCCGTGGTGGGTCCGACATCCCCTGTGCAGCCCTCCTTCTCTTCCTCAGGACTCTGTACACTGCTGGTCCCTTCCTCAGGGCCATACATCTTGTTCATGGTGTTGGCGATCAGCCCCTCCTTCTCTGGAGCCCCGTCCCCACTGCCGTCCTGGCTGTGGCGGTACATGTAGGACGCCTGCTTCACAGAGCGCTGCAGCAGGTGGCGGCGATAGGCCCTCTGGATCTTGATGGCGCATACTTCCTCCTGCTTCCTTTTGAGGGTGGTGGTGATGGGCTCATAGGAGACCTTGGAGGGGTTGGCGGCCATGAACTTCTCTTCCATGGTCTGCTTGAGGGCATCCATCTCCCCAGAGTCACCCAGCACCTCTTTGGTCAGGGCAAAGAGGATATCCAGGCAGTGGATCTTGTCCCCAGGCACCATGGGTAAGTCCAGCGTGATGAGCTTGATCTTGTTAGGCTTGGCGATCTTCAGGGGCTCCTGTAGGGTGTCCACGAAATCAGAGAGGCGGCTGTAGTCAATGAACTGTGTGGCGTCAGGGTCAAACTTCTCCCACGTCTCATAGAACATCTCAAAGTCATCCTCACAGAGGGGCTCACTGCTCTCCTCCGTGGCCACATTGAAGTTCTCCAGGATGATGGCGATGTACATGTTGACCACGATGAGGAAGGAGATGATGATGTAGCTACAGAAAAAGCAGATGCCAATGGATGGGTTGCCACAGTCACCCTTGATGTTGGTGCCTGGGTTCTCCAGAGTGGGGTCGCAATCTGGGGGCCCACTGTTGAGGATGGGGTTCAGAAGGCCATCCCAGCCAGCCGATGTGGTGATCTCGAAGAGACAGATGATGCTGTTGCCAAAGGTCTCAAAGTTGAACATGTCGTCAATACCTGACTCTTTCTTGACATATGCAAAGTTGGACATCCCAAAGATGGAGTAGATAAACATGACCAGGAAGAGGAGTAAGCCGATGTTGAAGAGGGCAGGCAGGGACATCATAAGTGCGAAAAGCAATGTCCGGATGCCCTTGGCCCCACGGATGAGCCGCAAGACACGCCCAATTCGTGCCAAGCGAATCACACGGAACAGTGTGGGTGACACGAAGTATTTCTGGATCAGATCAGAGAGTGCTAGGCCTGCAGGGAGAAACGGGCTGGGTCAGGGAGTTCAGTGAGGAACTCAGTGAGGCTGATGTGATCCACTCCCCAAGTATGGCCCAGATGACCTGATCTATCAGTCTGGCCTCTCCCAGAGCTCTCGGGGGCGGGGATACTCTGTCGTGACAGCTGGAGGTGGGATATGCTAAAACTGATCATCTCCAGCTACCACACACGAGTGAGAGAGGGTGAGGTGGAGAGAACGGTTGTGTGACTCTGGGCTTGCTTGTAACTCAGTTTCCTCATCTGTAAAATAAGGAAATGCATGATGAAAGAGACAAGACCTGTTAAGTACGTAGCATGATGTCAGGTATATAGTAAATGCTTAATAAACAGTTACTAGTGACCGTCATGGTCACATGCATACAGTACTTCTCTTAGTGTGGATAGGTATTAATACCACCTTATATTTTGTGCTCATTGTGTGGGCATCTGAGTATTCACCTATTCAGGACAATGTATGCTTTTAAAAACATTTATTTATTTATTTGCAAGCAGATATATATGAGAGAGAGGGAGACGGAGGAGAGAGAGAGAGAGAAAGAGAGAGAGAAAGAGAGAGAGAATAGCATGCCAAGGCCTCCAGCTACTGCAAACGAACTCCAAATGCATGTGCCACTTTGTGCATCTGGCTTTATATGGGTACTAGGGATTTGAACCTGGGTCATTAGGCTTTACAGGTAAGCACCTTAACTGCTGAGCCATCTCTCTAGCACCCCAATGTGTTTCTTGTTTTGTTTTTTGAGGTAGGGTCTCACTCTAGCCCAGGCTGATATGAAATTCACTATGTAGTCTCAGGGTGGCCTTGACCTCATGGTGATCCTCCTACCTCTGCCTCCCGAGTGCTGAGATTAAAGGTGTTCGCCACCTCGCCCATCCCCAATGTGTTTCTTGATGTGATTTCATGTGTGCACAGTTGGCAAGCATGAAGGGCAGATACTCGGCTTGTTGCCACCCCAGCAGCTTACCCACAATGGACAGGATGACAACCACAAAGTCGAAGATGTTCCAGCCGATGGTGAAGTAGTAGTGGCGCAGGGCGAACATCTTGAGCACACACTCCCCTGTGAAGATGATGATGAAGACCATGTTGATGTTGTACAGGATGTCCACCTTGAGCTGGCTCTGGTCATCTGTCTCCACCATCATGGTGACCATGTTGAGGCAGATGAGGATCATGATGGAGATGTCAAACACCTGCTTGGTCACGAAGTCGTACACCATGCCTTGGATCTTGTTCTGCAGTAGGGAGGGAGTGGGATGTTGGGGGTGGGGGGTGGTCAGAGCCCAGACAGGATGGGGGGTAATCGGAGACACAGGATAGGTACAGCAAAGAGAAGAGAGAGGCATCAGGGATAGTGGTGGGATCGGCCCATGGAGGGAAGGTTCTGGAACCACATGGTTCTGTGCGGTCTGTGCTCATCCCTCCCCACTCCTGGACCCTTCCTCTTGTCAGTTCCTTAGTAAATACCACCCATCCCCCATGTCACTGCTCACTGGGCAGTGGGGGGGCTATGGGCATTTTCTTCCTCTCTTGTCAGGGAGCCTATCCCAGAGGTCACTGGGAGGCTCTGCAGGGCCAGTAGGGTAACCCATTAACTAGAGTCTAGAGACAGTTGATGTGCTCCCAAGTGGCGCCTCTGTGAGGTTATGTCTCCTTACGGGTGGTGGGAAGAGAACAGGCTGCATCAATTCCTGCTGTCTCCCTTGGGCAGGAGCTTGGCAAAAGCTACAGGAGCAGGGGCCCAGAGCCTGGTACCTGGGGCCGGGGAATCGGTTTCTGGGGCTTCTTGGAGCCAAGCTTCTTCATAGCATTGTAGTATTTCTTCTGTTCCTCTGTCATGAAGATGTCTTTCCCTCCAAAGTATAGAGAGATAGGGCCTGTAAGACTAGGGTAGGGCTCCCTTCCCTGCCTCCAGGACCCCCTATCTCAGGCACCACCTTCAAGGTAACCCCACTCCTTCAGAGGCACCTGGAAGAAACGTAGAGGAGGCTCTGAAGGGGCCAGAGGTGGAGAGTTGGGGGAGCAAGAAGAAGTAAACTGAGAGGGCTCATAGCTCCCAAGAAGAGAAGCAGATGACAGAAGGAAAGGGAATATTTTCCCCCATTGGCCAATTTCCCAATTTTAGGCTGACTTCATCAGTCTCACTGGATCCTTACAATAATCTAGGTAGGTTATAGTCACTTTTAAATTTGTTATGTAAAGACGGTCTCTCCTTGTATCCTAGGCTGGCCTCAAATTCATGGACCTCCTGCCTCTCAGCCTCCCCAGTGCTGAGAGTCTAGGCGTGCCTCTCATGCCTGGCTTTGAATCCACCTCCTTTATAGATCAGGAAACTGAGGTTCAAGGGCCAAGTCACCTTGTGGGTTTTAGAGCCAGGCTTGTTGCCTCAACTATGCCGGCTGGGCCAGTGGCTGTTCAGGCAGCTGGTGATTAAAGGGACGAACGAGTGGACAAAGGAGGGAGGCAGGAGACAGGGGTAGCTGAGAGGGGCCAGATACTTATCTTCTTTTTCTGCTGGTTGAAGTTGTCAATGATGACACCGATGAAGAGGTTGAGTGTGAAGAAGGACCCAAAGATGATGAAGATGACGAAGTAGAGATACATGTAGATGTTCACCTCATACTGTGGCTGCTCCTCCTTCTGCAGGGGCCATAGGATGGGACAGAGTGGAGTACACAAATGGGGTTTCTCTCTGCTCACCAAGCACTGTGTGTAGGGTTTCCTACCCCCTGTTGCTGGAGTCCCCAGGAGATGGTGGGGGTGGGGGTGGGGTGGCAGAATGCACCACTGGACCACCTCTTCCCAGACTCACTGCTGTGGTTTGAATGTAAAATATCCCTCATAGGGCTGGAGAGATGGCTCAGAGGTTAAGGCACTTGCCTCCAGTGCCTAAGGCCCCGGGTTCAATTCCCCAGGACCCACATAAGCCAGACCCACAAGGTGGTGGCCCTGGTGTTTGCTCTCTCTCTCTCTCTCTCTCTCTCTCTCTCTCTCTCTCTCTCTCTCTCTCTCTCTCTCTCTTTCTGTGCTTGAAAATTAATAAATAAAATATTTAAAAAAGAAATAAGCCAAATAGGCTCACGCCTTTAATCCAAGCCCTTGGGAGGGAGAGGAAGGAGGGCTGCCATGAGATCCAGGTCAGCCTGAGACTACAGAGTTAGTTCCAGGTCAGCCTGGGCTAGAGTAAAACTCTATCTCAAAAAAAAAAAAAAAAGAAAAAAAAAGAAACTCTTTCCTTCCTTAAATTGCTTCTGGTCATATATTTGTTCACAATACTGAGGACGTAACTCACCATCTATAGCCCAACAACCTGACTCACCTCTCGGGAGTCCACGGCTGCATACATGATGTCCATCCAACCCTTGAAGGTGGCCTGAGGAAGCATGGTAGGGTGTGAGGGGAGGGGCTGCCCTCTGCTTCCCTCATCCATGCCCCCTCCCCTCTCTAGTCTAGCCCTTCCTCTAAGGCCACCTGCCAAAATCCCACTGAATAGACATAAAAAAGTCCAGAGAGATCAAATACTACCTCTGGGTCTCACAGCAGTACAAGCAGGTAGGTGGCCCCCTAATAAGGAGGGACCATGGATTCAGGTACAATAAGAGATAGACAGGCACTTCTACCCCAGTTCTGGGCAAGAACCATGGGTACCACTCACCACCTGCAGGAGGGAGAGGTATCCCAGACCCACGTTGTCATAGTTGACCTTGACATTGAGCCAGCGGACCTGGCCTGTGTGCATGAGGCTCTCACACTCGGACTTGTTGTTGACCTCAGAGATCTCGAATCTCTCTGAGGTGGTGGTGTTGATGCAGTAGTAGAACTTTCCAGCAAACAAGTTGACACCCATGATGCTGAAGATGAGCCAGAAGATGAGGCAGACAAGGAGCACATTCATGATGGAGGGGATGGCTCCCAGGAGGGCATTCACGACCACCTGGGGGCCAGGGTATGGGGTCATTGCCAGAGTCCCTCCCAGGCCTCCAATGGGGTTCCCCAGCTGCAACCAAATAGGGGACCATGCAGAGTAGGGAACTGGCACTCAGGAAGGTCCCTCTGAGACAAGCCTCGGGGGAGAAGGATCTGCTTGGACATATGTGTATAGGGGTGACAGGTAGGGGTAGGGGGCTGCTAGCCTGTTGTCAGAAAGGGATCTCTGCATGGCTAGCGCCGTCAAAGCAGAGTGGGGGTGCCTGGCTTCTCTGGGAGCTGCCAGGTCATGGGTCACCAGGCAAGAGACAAACACTCTTTCCTCAGCCCTCATCGGAAACAGGCCACGTGACCTGGCTCCTGCTCATCAGTGCACAGCATTAGCGATAGGGATACAGACAAGAGGCCACTAGGACTCCAGAACCATCCTGTCATTCCCCACTTCCACTCCCACCCCTGGTCACACAGGTTCACAAAACTGTCTGTCTTGACTACATCTGAAACTGCCTTTTTTTTTTTCGAGGTAGGGTCTCACTCTAGCCCACGCTGACCTGGAATTCACTATGGAGTCTCAGGGTGGCCTTGAATTCATGGTGATCCTCCTACCTCTGCCTCCCAAGGAGTGCTGGGATTAAAGGCATGCACCACCACGCCTGGCTTATTTTTTTTAAGTCTTAAGGAAGAACTATTTCATGATCTTCAGGACAAGTTGGTGGCAGAAGCCCCTGGTGCCTGGGGAGCTCTGCTTCTGATTGAAGTATCACCCAGCTGTGTGGCCTTGGATAGGTTATTTCCTCAATGGAGAAGGGTCCCTGATCCCAGGATCCCAGGCCTAGCTTTGGGCCAGATTCTTGCATGAACAGGAGGGAACCACTTGGGCTAAGCTTGAATGCTGGCCTGAAACCAGGGGATTCCTAGGGGCCCCTGCGGAGCAGCTCTGGTTCCTGGTAGACCTCACTTTTTGGGGAAGTCCCACTGGTCTTGCTGAGATCCTGTATCTACCTGGTATTTCTGGTCTCACATGCTTCAGGGGATCTTCTCTAAAGTGCCCTAGGTCAAGAACTCAAGTGGGGTAGGCTCCAAGAGAAGGCATAAGCACTGTCCCACCTGCTTATGCTTCGGGGCTCTGTTGGCCCCAATCTGAGATGGGGAGGGTGGAACATCCCAAAACCCACAGGCCTAGCTGGGCTTGATGGTGCATGTCTTTAATCCCAGCACTCTAGAGGCAGGAGGATCACTGTGAGTTCAAGGCCAGCCTGGGACTACAGAGTCAGCTCCAGGTCTGCTGGGGCTACAGCGAGACCCTACCTCAAAAACAAAATCCCCAAAGGCTTGCCTTCCTCCCTTCTTGATGGAGTTCTCTGGTCTATTGCAGCAGCCTCTGCTGCCCCCAGGTGGTGGCAAAGCTAAGCTCACGGTTTGTAGGAGGGATTTGGGGGCAGGAATGGAACAGGCGGGACATGAGCCACAGCGCCTCAAACCTGGCCGCCAGCAGGTGGAGCCTCTGCTTACTCCTCTTGCAGCTAGAGTACCATGTGCACTTCTTCCCCTGCCTTGTCAGCAGAACGGCTCCTCCACCCAAGCCCTTCTCAGGGGTTCCCTCAATACCCACCCTCATGCCCTCAAATCGGGACAGTGCCCGGAGGGGACGCAGAGCTCTCAGTGTGCGCAGGGATTTGATGGGTCCCAGCTCGGAGTAGCCCATCCAGTTGGCCACCAGGCTGATGATGGAGACCTGCAACAGGAAGGATGTGTGGTCAGGGGGTTCCACCCCACAGGAGGGGAATCTCAGTCCTGGTTATCTCCTGTGGACACCTTTCCTGGTGAGCAGTCCTGAGACCTGTCCCAACACCTCTAGAGCTGGACTCATCCTAGCGATGTCACTTACGAATGAGGATGATGGTAAATGGAGGAACCTCCTCCACGGGCCTGTGTACTCAATGGAAGGAACCTCCTTCAAAGGCCTGTGTGCCCCAAAAGAGGGTGTAAGGTCTGGGGAGATGGTTGGCTCAGTCAGTAAAGTGCTTTCCATGCAAGCATGCGGACCTGTGTTTGGATACCTACCACTCAAATAAAATCCAGATGTGGTGGTACAGGCCTGTGATCTGGGGTGGGAGGGGTAGAGACAGGTGGATCCCCGGGGTCATCTGGCTAGCTAGTCTAAGGTTCATTGAGAGACTGCTCTGGTGAGCAACTGAAGAAGACACCTGATATCAACTTCTGGTCTCCACCTGAACACGCACAGCTCCCCTCCACATGCATATGAACATGCATAACACAATGCATACTACACACACATACAAAAAAAGAGGGTATGAAAATCCCCTCTCCCCACACACATGCCCTGGCAGAGATCCCGAGGCTCCAGGCCTGTCTCTTCTTGAAAGGGTTCGTCTCTCAACTCCCCCTCCCTGGGCTGCTATATCTGAGAAGCAGGAGGAAGGACAGTGGGAAGCAGAGTTGATCTTGGGGTGTGACTCTTCATGTGGTCTTCGGGAGGTCCTTCTAGGGCCTGGGCTCCCTAAAATCCGTAGCCTCAATAGCTTCTGGATCTCGCTGTCTGTCCAAGTAGGGGAACTTACATCTACGATGAGGAAGTCCAGCCAGCACCAGGCATTGGTGAAGTACACCTTGAAGCCGTAGGCCACCCATTTGAGAAGCATCTCCAGGATGAAGATGTAGGTAAAGACCTTGTCAGCGTATTCCAGAATGGTGCGGATGACTCGCCGCTGCTCAATGTAGATGTCCTCAAAGGCCTGGGGACACCAGCATGACCCACATAGTTGCCAGGGGCTCGAAGGCTGGGGCAGCAGCTATACCCCCTACTCTGCCTTGCTGCTGCTAGTTCCCAGAGGTCTCCCATGGAAGCTAGAACAAGGGTGGCAGTGGACATCTCCCATCATAAGGAGAGGCGAATTTCCTTCCCCTCAGCTCTTAAACACCTGTGGGGGCTCCCAGGTCACACACCTTTGTCCTGCCTACCTCTTAATTCTCAGAGCCCACCTACCTCCACAGAGGCTGAGGAGAGGAAAAAGTGAGTCCACAAAACACTTTTTTGTTTGCTTGTTTGTTTTCTGATGTAAGGTCTCACTGTAGCCCAGGCTGACCTGGAATTCACTCTGAAGTCCCCAGCTGGCCTGGAACTCATGGTGATCCTCCAACCTCTGCCTCCTGAGTGCTGGGATTAAAGGCGTGCACCACCATGCCTGGCTTCGCCTGTCACTTTAAGGAGCTAAGACATCTACTAGAGCATCTCCTAGAGGTGCAGGTGAGTCCCCCCCTTAGAATGTTCTGGGTGGGGAACTATCCAGGCTGAACCCATCCCTGGTATAAAAGTGTGGGAATCTGGCGGGGATGGGGGGTCTGGCACCTGCCTCTCCCCCTGCTCTGTCCCCTGAGGGGTAGAAGTTCCTACCAGCGCCCCACTGCTGAGCAGGATCATGAAGACAATGAAAGTCTCGAACCAGTTGTGCTCAACAATCTTGAAGCAGGCCCTGCGCAGGGTCCACCACATCTTCCCGCGGCCCTGGGAGACATCCACATAGAGGCAAGGGAAGCGCTGCACACAGGCTGCGGGACAGGGAGGCACCATGTCAGGAGCCTGGGGTCGCCTCCTGATGACCTTCTCCAGTCTCCACTTCACTGTGCCCCAAGATGAGGGTCCCACCTCCTCCCTACACCTGGCTCCATTGGGCTCACATGGGGGGGGCCTCAGGTTCTCCCTCCACAGCCCAGGATGGACACACAGAGGAAAGATGCCCCATAAACAGGCTGGGTCACCAGCTGTCCCCATACTTCCCCACCTTGTTCAGCCCAGGCCCTTTGGGTAAAGATGCCCTCCAGGCTCCAAGGTTGGCTTCCCAGGTGAGGCAGGATGAGGTCCTGCTCAGCCCTCCCTTGGCCCTGCCCCTAACAGGGACAGTGGCTGGCCCGCAGCTCTGTCCTCACCCTCAGTGAAGCACTCCTCGGGTTGTTCTCCCTCGGGGTTCTCCTCAGCCTGCTCCTCGGGGTCTTCTTCGGGGGGCTTGTAGTCGGCTGTGCTACAGACGGAGGAGTTCCCATCATAGAGGGGCTTCGGTGGCTTCTGCAGGGACCACAGGGGCATGTCACCTCCTAGCCCCAAGGAACCCCCTCATCCTCCCACCGGGTGGGACAGGATGAAGATCAGAGAGAAAGGAAAAAGCAGAGTAGAATCTTCATTCATTCATTCAGTCCTGTGCAGAGCTGGCATTGTATCCTAGCAAAAGAACCTCAGTGACAAAGGTGACAAAGGTGACCTTGGTTCTGCCCTTGTGGGAAGGCACAATGAGGGCTTGAGGAGATAGGTGAGTCCCTCAGGTAAGGAGGGAGGCTGGACAGGTGCTGAGGTGGAGCATGATTTGATTGTGTGTGTGCTGGGAGGTGTGAGAGGCATGAACGGGCACAGCAAAGGGAAAGATGCCTGAAAGACTTTTGAAGGGGTGGGGATAAGAAAGGGGGTCAGGATGGAGCTGGGCTACTATATCCACGGAGAACAGGCACGTGGTGCCCCAAGTGTTGAAGCCTTCCCACCCCCAGGGTCTGTTTGGCTGAGGGATCCAGAAAGGATGGAAAATTTTCCCTAGCCAAGGCCCCAGTGTGGCGCCAAGGGAACCTGATCAGAGTGGGGGTGGGGTGGGGGCTGGTGCTCTGGCCTGGCCAGGCCTCCTCCCACCTCCTGGGGCTTCAGGCTTCCCAGACAGGCCTCCATGGTGCAAGGGGTCACTTCATGGTGAGGTCCCTGGAGTGGAAGATGGATTGGGCAGTTGCGTGCATGTGTGTGTGTGTGTGTGTG
>PVHP010031528.1:0-20915 GCA_004024765.1 Zapus hudsonius | reverse complement strand
TCTCACTAAATTACCCAGGTAGGCCTTGAACAGTTGTGATAACCTCCACTCATATACACAATGTACCCTGATCATAATTCCCTCCCAGAACCCTGCTTTCTCCCTATGCCTTCCTCTGAGTCCCTTCTTTCAAACTGGCCCCTCTTCTATTTTTTGTGTCATCTTTGTTTTACTTCATATTATGAAAGCCTTGTCTAATGTCTGCAAGATAATATTCCAAAGCATCCTCCCTTTCTTTGACTCCTACATTCTTTCTGCTCCCTCTTCCCCCAATGGTCCCAGCACCTTGGAGGGTGTGAAAGAGATGTCTCACTTAGTGCTGGACACTCCACTGTCACTTTTTTTTAGCACTTGGATGAGTTTTGAGTCACCCCAGTGGTCACTGACATCTGAAAAGAGAAGCTTCTCTAACCATAAGCAAGAGTAGCTTTAATATATGGGCATAAGTGTAAATATTTAGAGGGCAGTCTAATGGACATACTGTTTCTATTTAGCCAAACAACAGTAATAGTGTCCCCTCCTGGGGCTTGACCTTCCAAGCCATAGGCTTTTCATTAGGTTTTCAGTACCAGGCATGAATCCCCTGCCATGGAGTGGGCCTCAAATCCAATGAGAGAGTAGTTGGTTTCCCCCATAACAAGCATGCCACCAGTGGACTGGCTGGTCCGCTCTAAAGCTTGTGGAGTCCACTGCTGGTCAATACCACTGATGACTTTTCTTCCCCAACAGGGTATAGCACTTTCCAGCACCATGACAGTCAGTAGGGAAGAGGCTTCCAGCTGAGGTCATGCTTCATTTTCCACTGTCCTGTGCCCCATGCATGTAATGTCTTTAGCAATAGGATCTAGTTCTAGTGGGCAACCAAGAGCCTTGACAATAGACTGTATTGTTAGGGGATGATCAGAGGCCTCCTTGCCCAACAACTCACTAATAGATATCCCACCTCTGGCATGGAGTAAACAGTTCTTTAGGTGAGCAACTGTTTGAAGTCTGAAAAGGACCACAGTAGTAAGAACCCTTTCCCACAGAGTAAGGAACCCTTTCCGTACCAGAACCTAAAAGTAGGCTTCAGGGCCTGGAGAAATGGCTCATCAGTTAAGGCGCTTGCCTGTGATGCCTAACGACCCAGGTTTGATTCCCCAGTACACAAGTAAAGCTAGATGCACAAAGTGATGAAATGCATCTGGAGTTCATTTGCAGTGGCCACAGGCCCTGGTGCACCCATTCTGTCTCCCTCCTTACAAATAAATAAAAGTAGCCTTCATTCACCCTCAGGCTCTACACATCCAGAGGCTCTTGTTAAAATAGTGTCACTTTCAAAATAATAAAGCCATGACTTGCACACAAATATAAAACTATTTTATTTAGACCATTAGTGAAGGAACTTATCCAGATTCACATACAGGACATAAAGGCATCAGGATGCTGACGCAAAGATGGCTCAATGCAAATTTGTCTTTGGTTCAGTGGAAGATAGCATGCACTTTCTAAAGACAAGGTTCATTTGCATGTCTATGGACAAAAATCATTTGCATTGCTATAAAGTTTCTCTAAATTACAGATTTGGAAAATAGTTATACCAGACCATTAAAGGCACAGACTATTATAAAATTAGATATTCCAGAAAGGTATATTAGATAAAGTCACCATAGGATACATGCCATAGAATCTCTTTCCCTCACTCTCCCTCTCCCTCTCTCTTTCTGCTTTTAGTCATTTTTATGCATTCAGTTTTTTCAGCACTCTCAAGATAGCCCATTCTATGGTTGAATGGCACAAACTGGATTTAAAAGTTCTAGCCAGGCCTGGTGGCACATGCCTTTAATCTCAGTACTTGGGAGGCAGAGGTAGGATTGCTGTGAGTTCGAGGCTACCCTGAGACTACAGTGAGATCCTACCTAAAAAAAAAAAAAAGGTCATATGCAAGTGGAGTGCACTGAGACATCTCTATCACACCCTCCAAGGCTCAGGGTCTATTGCAAAAGAGGTGATGGAAAGAATGTAAGAGCCAAAGGAAGGGTAGGACTGCTTACAATGCAATCTTCCAGGCACAAAATACCCTTGATATTCATGACCACAGTGCCTGACATTACCTACACAAAACCTTCATAATAGAAGGAAAAGATGATGACATCAAAACAAAATAGAGACTAATTGAAAAGAAGAAGGAATTCAGTGGAGGGTGGATTTGAGAGGGGAGAACTAGGGTGGGGTAGAAATCATCATAGTTTGTCTACTTATAAAAGCTGTCAATAAAGTTTTAAAAATAAATAAAAATTCTTATACAGAACAAAAATTTTCTTCCTTGTAACTTGCATTATTATTTATTGTTCCTTGCCTCTGTCTAGGTCACAAGAAATTTAACCCGTCCTTCACACAATGTTTTTCCATAAAGGGTACAGAGCCACAGAGCCATTGTAGATAGAACACATTGCCAGGAAGTCTGAGATACAACAACTTTGACTCTAGCACATTTGTGACTGCTGCTGATGTGTTCCTGTCACCTGACATCGCAATTTGTTTTCTCTCTTATCAAATAAGGGAAGTGTTCAAAACCATGGTTCCCAAACTTCTCAATATATGCAATATGATATTTTTATTTTTATTTTTTGTCTTTTGCTTCAAACTTTTTATTTTATTAGAGCTCTTCGGTAAAACCAGGTACTTGTAAGACAAAATAGAAATGCTTTGGGTGGGGTATAGGGGATATGAGTTTTCAGCATGTTGTCAGGCTGGTTTTGCTGCTCAGATGGAGAGGTGGTCATCCCTTGTACCTGCAGTCTCCATAGCAACCAGGAAACTGGGTTTGCCCTCCACTTGCCAGAAGAAATGGCAGGAACTGTCACCAAATCATGACCAGAGTTCCCAGAATGCAGGGGCCACTAAATGGGCTCATTCTTTGTTCAAGAACACATCACTGCACATCTTCAGACTCTGGATCATGAAGGGCCCCTGCTGTTGAAGATCTTGGGCACATGGGGAAAATGATGCATTGGTCATGTCAATGTTTAGGGGTGGGGAGCATTCCGCTGCCAGGAGGGAGGTTCCAGGCCACAGAGTGGTACACAGCACCCATCCCTGATGACCTACAAAGTAAAGCATATGCACCTATCCAAGCCTGCAGTGCAGATAACCATTATTCTTATTCAGGGCTCTCTAGTTTCAAAAGATGTCATATCCCTACAAAATATATCTGATAGGTAATAATAAGTTTGATTTCCTATAAGATAAGATGTTGATGCAAAAAAATGGTCGTTTTAATTTTTTAAAAAATGACTGAGTCAGGGGACCAAGGCCCACACGTGCAGTTCTAGCACTCTGGAGGCTGAGGAAGGAAGATTACCATAACTTAAAGGTCAGTCTGGGCTGGATAGTGAGTTCCAGGCCAACCTGAGCCACAGTGTGAATTCCAGGTCAGCCAGAAGAAATGATCTTTGGTTAGTCTGTGATACCATAGCAAAAAAGTGTATATATATATATATATATATATATATATATATATATATATATATATATATGTGTGTGTGTGTGTGTGTGTGTATATAGTATTTGTGTATTTGTGTGTATATCTTAAACATTAAAACAACAGAATGAAACGTAATAAAACTGTAATCTAAAAAGATGCTGGGGCTGGGACTATGGCTCAGCAGTTAAAGGTTTTTGTTTGTAAAGGCGGCAAAAGGGAAAATACAAAATTAGAATATTTTGACTTCACTGCAAATGGGACTCGGGAACCCAGGACCCAGCCCATTAACACAGTTTTCTGCTTGAAATGGATTTTAAAATCCAAGACAATTTGAGCTTCTAACTAGATAGGAATCCCAATCTGTTAATTTCATAATAATCGTTCTTCCAGGACAGGCAGAAATTGGGATTCTATCTGCCAGTCCTATACATGAAAGTGAAAAAAATCAAGTAGCTATGGGACAAAAAGGAACAAGGAGAGAGGCATCCACGGACAGGAGAGAGAGACTGATATGACTCCTCAGGCTCCAGGTAAATAGACAAGAACAAGGTTTGGTGAGAGCCCCTTGTCTCTGATGTCTTTTAATTTTTCTACGCCTCAATGGTACTTAGTTTCCCACCAACTGGGCCTTCATGTAGCTGTTTCCAAATTTAAAATGCACAGGATTGATTCAAGTATTTGCATTTTGATTATTTTAAATGTGCCAACTCTAAAAAAAAAATTTAACTTATTTGTTTGAGAGTGTTTGGGCATGCCTGGTCCTCCTACCACTTTGTACATCTGTCTTTTGTGAATGATAGGGCATCGAACCCAAACCAACAGGCTTTGCAAGCAAATACATTTAACCATTGGGCAATCTTCCAGCCCTAAATGTGCCAACTCTTAAGTTCGCCTTTACAAACAAATTAAGACACCATCCAACACTTTGGAGTTTCAACTTTCCTCCCTCTGAGTCTGTTTCTGTCCCACTAGACCAAAGGACTAAACCTTTCTCCATTTTGATGGTCAGGGTCTAGGCTGGGATAATTGAGGAAGTATCTCCAGGTTGTGATGTTGAATAGAAAGAGATGGAGGGAGCCAAAAATTTGAGGAATAGGAGCTTTTCAGTCCATCTGTAAAAACTCTTCCCCGCTTCTAGATACTTCCTACCTTACATGTTTGCTCCTCCTTAGAGCCCATACTAGTTTATGGCCACATCACAGGTATAGCTACCAACTCTGCTTCCCTAAAAACCAACAGTTTGAAAAACAAACATTTTGTTATCTCTGGTTCCTGTGACTGAGGGATCCAGATGTTGCTCATCTGGCTGCATCAATCTCGAGGTCTCCCTCACCTGCTATTGAGGTGTCCGCTGGGGCTGTCTCATGTCAAAGCCAGAATGGAGAAGGCTCTGCCTCCAAGGTCATACATACATGGTTGTTGGCAGGGTTTAGCTCTTCTAGTGCTATGCAACTGAAGGGAATGGTTCCTTATAGGTGGTTGGCTAGCTGTACCCCTCAGTCCCTTGTCATACTATCCTCCGAACAGGAAAGCTCACAGCATGGGAGTTAATTTCTATCAAAGCAAGAAAGTGAACAAAGTAGAAAAGCCAGAGGAAAAGAGAGATAGATTAAAGTGTTTTTATAACTGAATCCCTCATGATATTTCATCACTTTTGCCATGTTCTATTATTACAACCCAGTGACTAGGTTCTACACTTGCTCAACAAGACAGCTGGTTTATATGAAGACATGAACCTAGTGATAGCCTTGGCATAGGGTTCAAATCTCAAATTAATACCAGAATTAAACAATTTCATGTTTGAAAAGCTCCCTTCCTCATATAAACATGGACAACCCCAACCCTTTCTCCAGGATTTAGAATAGATTCTTTGAGGAAAAGCACTTCACTTTCCAAAACTGGGGTAACTATCCTCTAGTGTGCCTCTATAATATCTTAGGCATCTCTATTAGACCCTTCCACCTTATAAAATTATCAGGACACTTCTCTGACTCCTCACATCTCCTGTTAGTTCTATGAACGTTCAGATTTCTCTCTCTGTGGTCACAAACCTGAACAGAGAACCATATATAGTGAGTATTCAGCAAATGCCTAATAAATTCATTAAATAAATCTTCCAAAATTAGGACTAATGAGATGACTCAGTGGTGAAAGGCACTTACTTCCAAAGCTTGATACCCTAGGTTCAAATCCTCAGCCACCCATATAAAGCCAGATGGAAAGTGACATATGCATCTGAGATCCCAACAGCACACATGACAATGGGTGGGGGAGGCAAAATAAGCCAAGCTTGAGGGCCAGATAGTCTGATATTCCTTTGAAATCTGGCACTTCATTTTCAGCAACAAGAGTCTCATAAAAGGTGGAGCATGGGTACCTAGAGGTTGTTCTCTGACTGTCATACTCAGGCTGAGGTACACATGCCCACACACACAAATAAATAGATGTATTTTTAATATTTTATTTATTTGCAAGTAGAGAGAGAGAGAAAGAATGCGAGTCTACAGATGAACTCCAGATTCATGCATTCCACTTTGTGCATCTGGCTTTAAGTGGGTACTAGGGACTCAAACCTCGTTCATTAGGCTTTGTAGGCAAGCACCTTAACTGCTGAGCCATCTCTCCAGCCCCCAAATAAATATTTTTAAAGATCATTAGTCACTCTTGTTTAAAAAAAGGAGAGGAGGGAGGAGAGATAACTCAATTGGTAAAGTGTTTGCCTTGCAAGCATGAGGCTCAAGAAAATTTGAGGAAGAGGGGGTGGAAAGATTGAAAGAGCCACAGAATGGAAGGGACTGTCTAGGAAGGACCATGCTGAATCTTCTACTGTACTTTTAAAGTTTTCTTTGGCTTTGCTATCTCCCAATAACTCAGGGAGAGTGTCTTAGTGAAAGTTATACCAATTTTATTGTGAATTAAATACAGAGAAATGAGGTTATCTCTCCTAGCTCACAAAGGATACTGATTACATATTGTGGTTATATGTCTGGTCTATTCTCAATTCTACCATTATTCATTTTTCATTAATTGACCTAGTAACTTACTAGGTACCTAGTAATACTAGTTACCTAGTATTGATTAACTATCTCTGTGCCTCAGTATCCCTGCCTGTAGGCAGAGATAATAACACATGTCTCGGCACTGGGTCGTATGCATGTGAGCTGGCACACGCTGCTTTCTAATTTTAGCTCTGCGGCAGCCACCTGGGTCTCGTGAGCTAGAGGAAGGTTTGACCTCCATATTGTTGGTTGACTGATCAGGATACAGTGTGCTGAAGGCTGTGGCTTGGATCAAGCCCAAGACTAACTGAAGACACATTGGTCAAGAGAAAGCCACATAAGAAGTGTACAAGATATCCATCCTGTCAAATGAGTAATTCTAACCATAGAAAGAAAAAAAACTAGAAAATGTCACAGGAGACCTCCTGAAGTTCACAATTCTGTGGTAACTGATTTCAGAGACACAAAAGAAGATGAACTGAGATGCAAAGAAACTGAAATATGGCTTGTGAAAGCCATGGAAGAGGTTGTGGGTAAGCAACTCCGTTCATGTAAAGCATATCAAGAGCTAAAAAGGTGATTAAATGCACTTGAAGAGAGTGCATTTACAAAGAAAACACTCATTGCTTTCAAGAACACAGCAGAATCTGAAGAAGATGCAGGAGGAGTGGCAGGAGGTGAGGGAGGCCCTTCACTGCAAGCCTAGCAAAGAGAGGCTTGTGAAAGAAGCGACCAAAACAGAGATCTCAATAAGTCAGATGAAAGAAGTTAAAGGCCAGGCTGGCAGAATAAATGAATAGAAGAAAAAGTAGCAGAGCTTGAAGATGAGATTTTTAACATGTTAGTTAAACAAAGAAAGACAAAAAGAGAATTTTAAAACCTGGGTGAGGGGGTGAGTGAGCTTTGGGACACTGTTAAAAGAACTAACATTCGGCTGATTGGCATTCCTGAGGGAGAAGAGCAGTGGGTTGCGGGAATAGAAAACCTGTTTCATAAAATAACAGCAGAAAAACTCCCAAATTTCTGGAAAGACATGAACATCCAGGTACTGGAAGCATTTAGAGCCCCAAGTACTTATGAGTGTAAAACTGCTCCATGACATATTGTAGTTAAATTGTCAAGAATACAGGACAAAGAATGAATATTACAGTCTGCAACAGAGAAGCACCAAGTCACATTTAAAGGCAAATACATTAGACTAACATCAGATTTCTCAGAAGGAACACTAAATGCCAGGAGGGCATGGAATGATATGTTTCAGGTTCTGAAGAAAAGTAACTACAAACCAAGATTATTATACCCAGCAAGGCTGTCCTTCATAGATGAAGGAGAAATAAAGACCTTCCATGACAAAGATAAATTAAACAATTTTGTATCAACTAGACCAGAATTGCAAAAGTTGCTTAAAGATGTCCTACATCCAGAGGAGAAAAACCTTGACATGCTATCATTAAAGTGTGAATAGCCAGATGTGGTGGTGTACACTTTAATCCCAGCACCTAGGAGGAAGAGGTAGGAGGATGTCTGTGAGTTCAAAGCCACTCTGAGACTACATAATGAATTCCAGGTCAGCCTTGGCTAGAGCAAGGCACCTAAAAAGTTTTTTAAGTGAATAAATCCCAAAGAAAATAAAGATTTACTCATGAGAACAGGAAAGCAATAAATATTACCAATACAGTAAACAAGTCAAGACCAGTAAGAAATGAACAAAAAATACATCCACAGTCACCAGAAGAAAACAGCAAAATGATGACAGGTGCATAGCATTTTCAGTCCTGAATGTAAAAAGTCTCCTTAGGACACAGACTGGCTGAATGAAAGACAAGACCCAACAAATACTGTAAGAGACACAGCTCACCTCTATGGACATAAAACAGTGGAGTGATGAAAAAAGAAAATACAGGCAAATGGAATCCAAAAGGCAGCAGGAGCTAGATTAACAAAAGAGACTGAAAATGTGCTAGAGTGTGGTAAGTTCATATGCACCGAGTGATGGGGCACCTGGGAGGAATTTACGAGGTTCTCCCCAGCAAAACAGGCACAGTGAAGAATCGACCATGTCTCCCATCTCGGGTGCAGCACCCCATCTTATTAAGATAAGAACTCAAAAACGAATCCAAAGACCCCAAAGTCACAACAGACACCTACTATATACACCTGGCCTGTAAGTTCTCCATGATTCTTTCTTCAGTCATCAGGCAAATGGAAGCTGATAGTCTTTTTCACTTGAACTAGAACAGACATGACCAAAACATTAGGATTTGGGGAAGCTGTACATGGGTATGTTCTGTGTGGAATACAGTCTGGAGGTTCCTCCAAATACGTATGTGTCAGGAAATGAGGTTGGCATACAAGAGATATCTACACACATGCTCACTGAGGAACTTCACAAGAGCCACACTGTGGAGTCAGCCCTTGCCAGTCAGTAAACGTGTCCAGCTGTTAGGAATAAGGTGCTGTCATTGTCATGAGCATAGAATTAGAAGATGCTATGTTTTCACACATGGAGACAAGTTTTCAAAGTAGAAGTACTAGTAGGAACTAAAAAGGGGCTGAAGGGAAGCAGGGAGAGGTCACAGGGGGTGGGTATGATCAATGCACGGTATAGTCATGAATTGGAATTCGCTGAATCCTAAATGTACAATTATAATAAATAACAAATGTGAAGAAATAAAAAAAACATGTCTCATGGGTTTTGTGATGGTACATGAGTTAAATAGAAATTACTAATTCCTTTACATAACCTCTTGAAAAGATGCCTCTTACTGATTTCTCTAAAAGCATGAAGAATTCTTAAAGGCCTGGACCATTTCAGTCACTTGTGAACTAAGCTTCTCAGCATTCAAAGGTCAGCCAGCTTCTGGATCATGTTTCCAGAGAGATTCAACAAAATGAAATATTTCCAAAATGAAAGGATAAGAGACATTTGGTGAACTGCAAGCTTCATCTTGGAATCATGGCTGCACTTTGATGAGTTGTTGGCAGTGAGTAGCCTTGGTAGGGCTCTCTCTGATCAGCCCAGTAACTCCTCACACTTGTCTGACCATATAATATTTATTTTACCTAATCACCTAATTTCCAAAAGACTAGTATCCCACTGAGCTAGTCGCTAGAGCTAGTGCAGCAGAACACAGAAGGAGCATCCAACATTTATGAATGAACTTAAACTTCCTTTTGGATTCTTATTTATCAAAAAAAGAAAGCAAACTTTCAGTTAAAAAGAGCTCTGGTCATAGTTTTAGCATCCCTGACCTGTGTAACTCTAAAACACATTTAGCATCACATAAATGCAATATGCAGAGACCAGGGCAGGGTTTTTTTTAATATATATTTATTGTCCATAATGAGTTACATTATTTAGTGGGCAAACAATGCGTTGTTATCCCGAATTCCCCAATTCCCCCCCCTCCCCATCCCTGATCAGTTGTATATCCTCCTCCGTGGGCTGTCTGTATTAGTCCTTGTGGCAAGGGATCCTGGATAGCCTAGTACTCATCCCGGTCTTCCTGGCCCAAGTGTGTTGTTACTGATGGGTGCCATGCCTCCGGACAGTCTCCCCCACCACGGCTCTCACAATCTTTCCACCCCCTCTTCCGCTCAGTTCCCTGAGTCGTGGTGGGTGAGTAATAAGGCTGCTTTAATGTTGCGAGCTTAGGGGTCCTTGTGTCGAAAATCCTTGGTTTCTGTCTCATTGGCCTATCCTGTGTTGACTGAATGGCTGTGGTTATAGGTCCCTTGTTCATCTGTCATTGTCTGCTGGGTTCCCTATAGATCCTCAGGGCAGGGTTTTGACTCTTGTACCCTTCCAGTTTCTTCCTCAAGAGAGACCCTTCGCAAGACTAGGCAGATAGCTCAGTCAGTAAAGTGCTTGTCCTGTAAGTATGATGGCCTGAGTTTGGCTCTCTGGTACCCATGGAAATGTCAAATGGGTACACCTGTCATTCCAGCACTCAGGAGGCAGAGACAGGATCCCCAGGGCAAGCTGGCTAGCTAAACTAGACAAATCAGTGAGCTCTGGCTTTAGTGAGAGACCCCAGATCAATAAATAAGGAAGAAACCCAATGTTGACCTCTAACCTCCACACTCTTGTGAGCACATGTGTACTCACACCCATGTGAACACACACACATACATATACACATATACATACATACATACATACATACATACATACATACATGGAAAAAGAAAATATTAAAAAGGAAAACCCTTCCCGGTCAAAAACTAACCTCTCCACTCCCCTCACCATTAAACATGCCTTGATTTCCATGACTCTCCTGCTATGAAGCCCCATTGTGCAGTTACTATCACTTGGAGCTTGGAGGAACTGTGGCTTGAGTTCTCAGTTTTCTTCTGCTTTTCAAAGCAGGAGCTACTTTTTGCTTTTCTCCTTCCTGCTCCACTTATAACTAGTGAGCCCATAGTAGACAGTGTGTGGGAGCCAACAAATACTTGCTCACTGCTGTGCTTAATGCTATTAAATGAATATATATCACCAAATGACCTCTGAGCACAGAAATTGATGAGTATCACATGCCCTCTGAAAAGATCGCAAAGCACCAATGGTCTGATATCGTTGCCCTGAGGAAAATGACCATCAGTTAAGTAATTATCATCCCACCAAAGGTGCTTTCCCCTTCTCATGGGGTGTGCTCTGTCTCCAAAGATTAGCTTTGCTTGATGTGACTCCAGGTTCAAATCAATTTCACCTCTCCAACCCCAGAGGAACTCAAGTGAAAAGCAGGTTCAGAACTGAAATGTCTCAGCAGTTAAAAGTGCTTGCTTATAAAGCCTCATGGCCCAGGTTCAATCCCCCAGTACTTACATAAAGCCAGATGCACAAAATGATGCATGCATCGGAAGTTTATTTGCAGTGGCTAGAGGCGCTAGCTCCTATTCTCATTCCCTTTCTTTCTCTGCCCCTGCTCTCTCACAAATAAATAAAAATATTTAAAGTCAAAGCAAGTTTTCTATATTGTGCATACATAGATAATGATAAATGGAAAAGGAGAATGGAGAGAGAGGGATTGAAAGTGGTGAAGAGTGAGGCAAATAAACACTGTGATAGATTTGAATAGATGCCCCCCAAAAGAATTAATGGCTTATTAAAATTATAAATTGTCTCCAGTTCTGGCTAGAGGAAGTGTGTCAACTTGGCCAGATCCTAGGGTTCAGCCCTAAGATATTTCTGGGGTGGGTCTGGAAATCTAGCTTTACATATGCCAAAAGCAGTCTGAACTCAAGCCTAAAGTTCATTTGGTTAGTTTGAGTGTGCTTGCTTGTAGTGCTGCTGGTGGGCTTCTGTCTCTGTCTCTGCTTGCTTCTGTGAAAGGGGCCCAGCCTTTTTTCCTTAACTTCTCTTGGGTCCCCTCAATAAATATTTTCCTCCTCAAATCGTGCCTGATTTGAAGATTCATCCCAGCGGCGTATGGCTGACTACGACAAACACCTCAGAGGACATTTGGCAGTTCATGGGCAAATGACTACAGGGGTAGAAATTGAGACGAACACATATTGGCTCCAAGTAAAGTGATAAAACTGGAGACCAGAACTTTTCCCTGAATTTTCCAATGGATATGAAATTTGGATGAAAGATGAACGATTTTAAGACCTCAGCATGTACACAATGGGAATCCTAAGAGACTGAGCAGAATGTTCCCAGTTTGATTCTTGTCTTGGTGCTAGCTTTGACACTTCCCAGATGTGCAATGTTTGGAATTAATGGCATCCTAAGTCTAGATGGAGAAAAGTTTAAGGTAAGACGCACATATTTTATATGAGGCCTTGCATGCTAATGAGCACATTCACTACTTTATCTCTTTAAGAGTCATAACATGTTTTATCTTATATATCCCTTGATTCTCATGATCATCTCAGAGTAAAAATACAGGAGGTATTTTCATCCCCATTTTTACAAAATGGTGAAACTGAGAAAGAGAAAAAGGAAACTGATTTTTCAAAAGCAAAGAAAGGCTAACAGTATCAAAGCAATGACATGCTGGCCCTCATCCCCATCTGGCAGACAGTCCACTGAAGCACTCCACATAGCAGCGTCATAGAGGATCATTCATACTGTTCACTGTGTTTGGAGCAGAGTCAACCCCCTTATTGCCCTCTTCAATGCATCCTTAAGCTCTCTGTTCCTCATGCTGTAAATCAAGGGGTTCAGCATAGGGGTGATGAATGTGTAAACCACAGAAATTACTTGACCCCTCTCTGGAGAATAACTGGAGCTGGGGCACAAGTAGATGAGGCTTGTGCATCCATACTGGAGGAGGACCACGGTCAGGTGGGAGGAGCAGGTGGAGAAGGCCTTGTGCCTCCCCTCTGCTGAACGGATCTTCAAGATGGCAGCCACAATGAAGACATAGGAGAGCGTGATGAGGAGGAAGGGGATGGTGAGGACGGTGACACTGACCACAAACAGAGTGGCCTCATGGACATGGGTGTCTGCACAGGCCAGTCTCATGACAGGGAGGACATCGCAGTAGAACAAGCTGATTTCTTTACTGCTGCAGAAAGGGAGTCGGAAGATGATCACGGTCAACTGCATGGCCAAGGTGAAGCCCAGCAGCAGAGACCCCAGGGCCAGCTGGACACACAAGCGCCAGCTCATGATGAGGCTGTAGCGCAGAGGGTGACAGATGGCCACAAACCGGTCGTAGGCCATGACGGCCAGCAGAATGCAGTCAGCACTGCCTAGAAAGATGAAGAAAAACATCTGGGTACCACAGCCTGGCAGGGAGATGACCGTTCTCTCCGTGGACAGGATGCTGGCCAGTGTGAGAGGGGCGATGGTGGAAGAATAGAAGACCTCCAGACTCGCCAGGTTTGCCAGGAAGAAGTACATCGGGGTGTGCAGACAGCGATGGATCAAGATGGTGAGGAAAATGGAGATGTTCCCACTGAGGCTGACCAGGTACATGACAAGAAAGAGGACAAAAATCAGCACCTGCACCTCAGGGAGCCGGGAGAAGGGGCGGAAGTGGAAGAGGATCATCGCAGTCTGATTTGCCTCCTCCATGCGCTTGCCGCACTGGGTGTACCTGGAGCACAGGTGCTGCCCTCAGGACAGGCGGGTGTCAGGGCCCAGTTCACCTGCTGGGTGTTCACGAAACACCTGCCCATAGTTGGCCATTAGTGCCTCAGATCCAGCTGTTTTGACACCCAGACCAAATTCAGCTGCTCACTTCCATAACAGCTTTGCTGCTCTCGTCACAATGAACACTTCTGTTGGAATAAAATATAACATGATTTCCACTTCAAGCATTCACGTGTCAGTGGCATTAATTACATTCAAATGGTATAACCATGAACTCTATCTTATCAGCTCCCAAAACTCTGAACATTTTATGCAATAAGTTTCCAGTATGCTCTACTTCCAGTCCTACTGACTTTTACTCCTTTCTGCCTCTAGTCTAGGTACATTACTATGAATGGACTCAAGCAAGGTTTTTCTACTATGTTCTTATTTCATTAAGTATAATTTTTCAAAGTCTATCTATGTTTGGCATGTGTCAAAATTACATTACTGTATGGCCGAATAATCTTCCAGTGCATGTATGTGGTACATATTTTATTATTATGCTTCATATTTCTCCTCCATTCATCAGTTCATAGATAATAAACTATTTCTACTTTGGGGGTAATTGAAAATAATGTGGGAGCTGGAGAGATGGCTCAGTTGGTAAAGTGCTTGTCGTGGAAGCATAAAAACTTGGGTTTGGACTCCATCACCCACATATATTCCAGTGGGCATGGTGCCCTGCCTGTATTCTCAAGAGATTCCTGAACAAGCTGACAGCTACCAGCCAAATCCACAAGCTCTGAATTCATGTGAGACTCAGTAAACAATGTGGAGAGCAATTAAAGCTAACATCAACCCCTGGCCTCCATGTGCACTGACATACATGTAAGCATGTACATAAATACACACCATGGAAAATACACATGCCAGAAAGAAGAAAACAGTTGTTATAACTTGGTGTACAAATATTTATGCATTTCAGCACTGGCATCTAAAAACAACATACATCAACCCCAAACTTCAAACCCCTTGAATCTCTTGTCAACAGTCTCAGCAGGCATGGCACACACCTTTAATCCCAGCATTTAGGAGGCAGAGGTAGGAAGATAGTTGTAAATTAAAGGCCAGCTAAGGGACTACAAAACTGAGTACCAGGTCAGCCTGAACGAGAGTGAGACCCGCCCTTGGGAAAACAAAACAAAACAAAGCAAAACAAAACAAAACAAAAAACATGTCTCTAGATTGGATTGAACATTAGGACCTAAAGCTGGGCATAGTGGTGCATGCCATTAGCCCCAGAACTTAGGGATGCTGAGGTAGGAGGATCACCTTGAATTCAAGGCCAGCCTGGGGTTACAGAATGATTTCCAGATCAGCTTGGGATAAGTGAGACCCTGCCTCAAAAAAGGGGGGTGAGGAAAAAACAGCAGGACTTTAAGAATTGTCGATGATTTTTACTCTAATTTCTTTACTCATGCAAATAACAGTTATTAATCTTAAAAACATAGAGGGCTGGAGAGATTGCTCAGTGGTTAAGGCACCTGCCTACAGAGCTGATGCCCCAGGTTCGATTCCCGCAAAAGCCAAATGCACAAAGTGGCACATGCATCTGGAGTTCCTTTGCAGTGGCTCAAGGCCCTGATGTGCCCATTCTCTCTGTCTCTCTTCTATCTCTGCTTACAAATAAATAAATACAATTTTTTAAGAAGCACGGAGAGAATATATGTGCCTGGCTCCAAAAACGCCCTCTATGAATGTTAGTGATAGTCATTACAAACTTTCTTTTCCCATCTCTTTGAAACCACCTTGATCCCTCCTGCTCCTCCAGATGTCTCCTTTGGACTTGAATTCCTATCTCATCCAATCAAGACAATGGATATATCTCTTTCATGAGCCTTTCCCTAATATGCACCATTATCGGCACCATGATCTTCTATTTGCTACCTTCTATTTTCTCCATCATCTCACACCAGCTAAAGATGACTGAAGATCACAGTATTCTGTAGACTGAGCGGTATTATCAACCCAACACTGAGTGAGCTAGCTCCCTTTCTGGTCCTCACCAAGACTAGAGCAAAATTGTTCCTCATTTTAAGTGTTTCCTCTCTCAGCTCTTCCCTCACTGATGACCCAGCCTTCAACTTCACAGGAACTGCCTAGAAGACATTTATCATTCTCATTAGCTTTGGACTGATAATATCCTCTGACTTCTTTTGATACCATCACACATTCCCATGTGTCTCGGTTTAAGTGTTCAGCCACTTCTGCTTTCTGTAAGACCATGCTACATAAAGTCTTTGCTCAAACTCTGGTGTCTATGTCTGTTTCTCATTCTATAGCAACTTCATCTCTCATGGTATATCATATCATTCTTCAAAACCTACCTGTTGAGCTGGGGAGGTATCTCAGTAGGCAAAAACACTTACTATTCAAGTGTGATGAGCAGAGTTTGGATCCCTGGAGTCCAGGTCAGGCAGGACACAGTGGCAGGAGCACCTGTAATTCCAGCATGCCTGGCATATGCAGTGTATACAAGAAGGCCCTGTCTTAAGTAAGATGGAAGGCAAGGAGGAGCACCTGAGGTTGTCCTCAGACCTCTTGTGTGTGTGTGTGCATGTGCACACATACACAGCCTTCCTGTCACTTATCATAGCCACCATTTACTGCATTCTCTTTATTACAAGCAATCTGGTTTCCATCTAATCCCTCACCTTCCTGAGACTACCTTAAGGAAGTCACCTATGACTTCACAATTTCTGAATCAAATAACAGTTTTGACTTCATCTATGTTACATTTGAAGCTTTTGGCTACTCTCTTTCTGTTGAACTTTCTTCCCATGGTCTTAGTGACACTCTTCTATTATCCCACATCTCTGGACACTCCACTTGCAACACTTGAGAAGCAGGCTCTCCTTCATGACTCACTCAGGCAAAGTTTTTCTGGATTTTCTGGAATTGCTTGCAGACCCCATAAGCTCCCCTGTTATTCCCCATGGAAAGCTGGTCCATGAATATTATATCAATTGGGTTTCCTCACCCTCTGGCTTCTGAATGGGTTTGATGGAAGCATTAGGAAAGGCAAAATATTATCACCCATACACCACACCACCTTCTTCCCATGGTGGTTCCATGATTACAGTTCTAGGAGGGTGGCCTACCTTCCACAGCTCAAGGTATGTCTGGACTCCTGATCCCTCACCTTGTCACTTAATATCCAAAGGTAGAAATAGCCACCACTGTTGGCCCTCAGTGCCTCACCAATCCTTATGGGTTCCCTAAATCTGTTCCAGAATTCTTTGTAAATGGTCGCAAGGCTAAGCACTTGTCCATAGTGCATTACATAGAGAAGACTATAATGAATAATTGAAGAATTATTACTGGAAAATAATCTCATATTTTCATTTCTATTAAATCTATCTATATTGAGTTTTCTTTGCCTTATGATCAGTAGGAACAAATTTCAATGCAAGTTGGTATGGATTCTGAAACAGAAAATTAGACCTAATTCAAATGCACACACAAAAGCATACGTGTAATCGTATAACATTACCACCACATCTCCTATAAAAGCAAAACCAGACATTTGTCCTTGCTCTAATAAGTAAAGTTGGTTAGGATGTTGTTTTAAAATACCACTTACTAGGTGGCTTATGCCATGAACTACATTGCTAATAGTCTTGGAGACAAGGAATTCCAAGTTCAAGATATTGCAGATTTGGTGCATAGCGAGAAGCCTTGTCCTCAGATGGCTGCTTTCCACTGTATCATCATTGCAGAGAGGAAGCTGTACTGTCTCTTCCTCTTTCATAGGGCCAATAGTCCCTTCATGGGACATTCATGCTCATGACCTCATCTAAACCTATGTCCTTCCCCAGGCCCCACTTACAACTAGCATTACATTGCAGACTTAATTTTAGCAATGGAACTTGGGCTGGGTGGGGTGGTGCATGCCTTTAATCCCAGCATTCAGGAGGCAGAGGTAAGAGGATCAGTGTGAGCTCCAAGCCAGCCTGGAACTACAGAATAAATTCTAGGTCAGTCTGGGCTAGAGTGAGACCCTACCTCAAAAAAAAAAAACCAATGGGGCATTTCACATGTCACAGAAGACAGGAAAATACTACTCTGCACTTTGCTCCCTGAGTTAAACAGGATAGCCAAGCACACTAACAAAACCACCTCCAAAAGAATGCATCTTTGCTGTGCTCATGTCTGAAGATATTCCACGACCTTTGAACATAGAAAATCAATTCAGGACACTATTCCCAAGCTAAAGAGATTGCTCAGTGGTTAAGAACACTTCCTATGATGGCCTGATAAAGTCTAAGAAACTGTTCAAATTCAGTCCTCAGCATCCACATAAATAGCTGAGTATGGCCACATATGTTTATAAGACCAAATCCCCAGGAAGCAGAGGCCTGAGAATCATTAGAGCTCACAAATTTTTAAAAAATGCTAAGCTCTGGAATCATGAAGAAACCCCAGCTCAAAAAAGAATGAGCGAAAGAGTGATGGAGGGCTGGAGAGATGGCTCAGCAGTTAGAGGTGCATGCTTGAAAAGTCTGCCAGCCTGGGTTCGATTCCCCAGTGCCCATGTAAAGCCAAATGCATCTGGAGTTTGTTTGCAGTGGCAAGAAGGCCCTGGTATGCCCATTCTCACTCCCCCCCCTTTCAAATAAATTAATTAATTGGCTACTGATGCTGCTGGACACATGATGTTCCATTCTGGCTACCTCAGGCAAGTACCCCACCACCACATGCATGAAGTGTAACATGACCATATGCATATGAAGACATCACACACCACACACCACACACAAACACTATCCCTAGCCATCAATAAAGTAAACGGTGTCCTTGCTGATTGGCAGTTTTTCCTTCAAGGTTTGCTGTCTTTGTGTCCAGCATGCCAATTCTTTTAATTTATTGATTAATTTTTAAATAGGGTCTTAGATCAGGCTGACCTTGAAATTATTACATATCTGAGGATGACCTTAACCTTTTGACCTGGAATTACAGGTATGCACCACCACTGACAGTTAATGGTATAGTAGGGATCAAAATCAGGGCTTCATGCATAGTAACTGGCACTCTATCCACTGAACCACATTCCTGCCCCAGTCCTTTTAAACGATGGCTCCAGGGGCTGGAGAGATTGTTCAGTAGTTAAAGGCAATTACTTGCAAAGCCTGCTAGCTTGAGTTCAATTTCCCAGTACCCACATAAAGCTAGATACACAAAGGGCTGCATACATCTGGAATTTGTTTATAGCAGCAAGAGGCCCTGACATGCTCATATGTGCATTTTCTCTCTCTCCCCTCACCTTTTTCCCTCCCTTCCTCTATCTCTCTCAAATAAATAAATAAATAAATTTTAAATAAGCTGTCAATATGTATTATATATGTATATATAATATATAACTCCATGCCCACATTTTAGGTAAAGTTGTATTTTCTTTTCTGAACATTCGTGCTTCGATGCTATAATGTGATATAATCTTTGTCACAATGGTTACCTGGGAACCAGGAGGGGGATTAGAATATGACACACAACATGGCAGACCCAATTTCCATCTGGAGTTACATGAGCATGTTATTCCATGGGAGCTGAGCAGCGTTGGGAGCACACACTTCCACCCCTGCGAACCAGAGGGTACCTAGCGCACACTCGGGGCCCACATCCACCTCCATGATGGAACACCAAAGCTAATAGGAACAAAACACCAAGGGAACTATTCTATCTAACAGGGGTCTCAGTCCTCTTTGGTGACATGTTGACTTCTGTGTTGAATTGTTTATAGGCATGACTCTATGACTCCAAGCTCCCTGAAGGCAGCAACTGGCTTTGACCCTCACAGATGCCCTGAGCCTGGACCAGTGCCAATACTCTATAACCATGCACTGGCCAAACACTGAAGGTCCACTGAATGAGATTGACTTCCCAAATGAAAAGGATAGCCTTCCCTTTAGAAATCTGACACTATTAGGCTACAATCTTTCTGGTGTGAGAAATCAGAAGTTCTCTAAAAGAGCTTTAAAGTTTTATGGGCACTGAATCAGCACCCCTAAGGAAATAATCTGAAAAATAAAGCTGTGTGCAGTGTAGTTTAATATATTTTAAAAGAAAGGAAACAAAAAAATTTCATGGTAAAAAAAAAAAAAATTTCATGGTGATATTCCAGGCACTTGTTGGATATGCATATGATTAATTATTATATCACCATTATAATTACTTGAGAGGTTTAATGAAGTGCTTATAATATAATGAAGAAACAAAGTTATTTGCATAGTCTGACATCTAATCACCCTAAAAGGAAGCTATAAACTCTCATAGCGTCTTTTTATTTTTTATATTTGCAAGGAGCGAGAGAGAAAAAGAGAGAGAGAAAATGGGTGTGCCAGGGCATCTAGCCACTACAAACAAACTCCAGATGCATGCATCACTTTGTGCATCTGTCTTTATGAGTGTAACTGGGGAATGTAGCTCAGGTCATTAGACATTACAGGCAAGCACCTTAACCACTGAGAAATCTCTCCAGCCCTCTCATAGTGAAAGACTGTGCTATTTTTCTTTTGCTTTTCTCCATGTTTCTCAAATTTTATGCAAAGAATATTTGTTTATTTTTATTTAGTTATTATTTATTTGCAACAGGAGAGAGAGAGAGAGAGAGAGAGAGAGAGAGAGAGAGAGAGAGAGAATGGGCATGCCAGGGCCTCTTGCCACTGCAAACTAACTCCAAAGGCATGTACCATTTTGTGCATCTGGCTTTATGTGGGTGCTGGGGAACTGAAGCCAGGCTGTCAGGTTTTCACAAGCAGGTGTCTTTAGCCATCTCTCTAGCACTGTTTATTTTTTAATTATAAAAATGTTATTGACTTTTAAATTTCCCACTTAAGACAGGTGCATGACTTTAATCCCAGCACTCCAGAAGCTAAGATAAGAAGATGGCCTCAAGTTCAAGGCCACGCTTAGACTATGGAGTGAGTGCCAGGTTAGCCTGGGCTAGAGTGAGTCCCTGCCTTGAAAAAAATTCCACTTAAGAGGCTACAGATTAAAGTGACATAAACACCTCAGTAAGTATACAAGCAGAAAATGTCAGAAGCAAAAGTAACACCTTGATTGGGATAGAAAATCTGCATACCTGGCAATGACGTCGTCCAATATTGTGCTACATCTAGATATGTGTTTACATTGCTCATTTTCAGATATAACTCGCTCTTAACCTTAACTGAGCTTGTTGTTAATTGCCCTTTCTTTTCTTCTTTTCTCCTTTTTTCTTCCTTCTTTCCTTACCTCATCCCTTTCTCTGGTTTCAGTGTCTTTACCTGTTATTAAAAATTAGCCCTTTAAAATTTACCTCAAGGATCTGGGGATATAACATAGTCAGTAAAGTGCTTCCACTGCAAAACATGAGGACCTGAATTCA
>PVHP010031527.1:0-20932 GCA_004024765.1 Zapus hudsonius | reverse complement strand
ATTTCGATGTGTCATTTTTCCTTTCAGCTGAGTAGAGTTCCATCGTATAAATATACCACAGTTTCGCTGTCCATTCCTCCATAGATGGGCATTTGGGCTGATTCCAGTTTTTGGCTATTATGAATTGAGCTGCTATAAAAATAGTTGTACAAAATTTTCTGCATCGAGATGTGGCATCCTGCGGGTAGATGCCTAGTAGTTTCTGCTATGATTTTATTAATGGCCTCTAATTCTTTGGTTAGATCCAATTTCCAATCTATTTTTGTTTTTGCTTGGGTTTCCTGATAATCATTTTTTAGTTTTCTTAAGTCCTCATCAAATTTAATTAATTGATTGTCCATGCTTTCTTACTGCCATTATTTATAACAAAGATCTGTTGTTATCCTTCTTATTGTTTTTCTGTACATGACATAATTCATGTCTGTTTGCTTTTAATTGTTTTAAAGTTTTGTTTCATGCACCTTATGCTTAAGATGTTTAGCTTTTTATATCTATGGACTTGAAGGCTTTGTTAAATATAAACTTTTTGGCTATTTTTTTCATTTATTTTCCTTGCCACTCCTTTCTCTACCTCTTTCAAGAACCCCAACACACACACACACACACACACACACACACACACACACACACACACATATATGCTTTTAAAACAAATCTCATGGTGTAATTAGTGCAATTAGGCTTTTTTCTTTTTTAAGAATGAAAGAGGGGGCTGGAGAGATGGCTCAGCGGTTAAGGCACTTGCCTCCAGTGCCTAAGGCCCCGGGTTCAATTCCCCAGTACTCACATAAGCCAGACCCACAAGATGGTGGCCCTGGTGCTCTCTCTTTCTCTCTCTCTCTCTCTCTCTCTCTCTCTCTCTCTCTCTCTCTCTGTCTTGCTATCTGCTTGAAAATGAATAAATAAATTATAAAAAAAAGAATGAAAGACTATGGCATTTATTTATTTATTTATTTATTTATTAGCAAAGAGAGGAGAAGAATGAGCATGCCAGGGCCTCTAGTCACTGCAAATAAACTCCAGATGCATGTACCACTTTGTGTATCTGGCTTTATATGGGTACTGGGGAATCAAACTCTGATCCTTAGGTTTTGCAGGCAAGCACGTTAACTACTAAGACATCTCTCCAGCCCATGTTTTTCAAAGATGGAGGCTCACTATGTAGCTCAGGCTGACTTTGAACTTGTCATCTTCCTCTCTCAGCCTACCACAAACTGGGATTACAAGTACAGGTGTGTACCACCATGCCCGGTAGGCTGTTTTCACTTTAAAAATTTCTTTGTATTTTATTTGGGTAATTTCTATTGTTTCAAGCCTATGTTTTTTTTTCTGCAATGTCTCATCTGCTATGAGTCACATCCAATGTACTATCATGTCAGACATACTTTTATCAGCGAAGTCTGGAAAGAAAGAACATCACTCCCCAAGTGGATATTCAGAGTGCTAAAGAAGCTTTCCAAAAAGGTGTTTGACAATTGTTTCTTTTTTCTGTATTTTCTAACTCACTTACTTTTCTTTTAATTTTTAGCCACATTTTAAATATTTAGTTTAACCAGCTAGGTAGATTCCCCAAGGTATGTGTAATAGAATTATTTTCAGTTTATCAAAATCCCAAAAAGCTAGGTCTTAAATATATAAAGCTTACTTTCTCATAATAAAATCCTTTTAGTGATAGTCAGCTTTATGTTTCTTTGTCAGTTTCTGATGTTATTAACAGCATTAGGTCTGGGGAGACAGCTCAGCAGGTAAGCATGCTTGCTGAACAAGCATGAGGACCTGAGTTTGACCCTTAGCACCAATTTTTTGCCAGGCAAGTTGCACATGCCCAGTGCTGAAGGCACTAAAGACAGGAGAGGGTTACTGGGTCTCCCTGGTCAGATAATCAAACCAAATGATAGGAATCTCCAGGTTCAGTGAGAGACTGTGTCTATTACTTTTGTTTTATTTCTTTTTAATAAATATATACTTTTTGTTGTAGTTGTTGTTTTTTTCAACATAGGGTCTCACTCTAGCCCCAGGCTGATCTAGAACTCACTCTTTAGTCCCAGGCTGGCCTCAAATTCAAGGCAATTCTCCTACCTCTGTCTACTGAATGCTGGGATTAAAGGCATGCACCACCATGCTCAGCTAATATATATATGTATATATATATGTATATATATATGCAAGGAGAGAGAGATAGAGACAGAGAGACATAGAGAGCATGGATTCGCCAAGGCCTCTTGCCACTGTAAACCCACTCCAAATGCAGAGTGTGCCACTCTGTACATCTGGATTTATGTGTATACTATAGAATTGAACCTGGGCTGACAGGCTTTGCAAGCCAGGACCTTTAATTGCTGAGCCATCTCCCCAGCCCTTGTGTCGGTTCCATTTTTGTTGCTGGGACAAAAATATCTGACAAGAACAGTTTATGGAAAGAAAGCTTATATTTCTGCTTGAATTTTTGAGGTGATATCTATCATGGTTGGGAAAGAGAAGACAGCCAATATCACATCAGCTGGGAGGAAGAAGAGAGAGCAAGTGGGCCTGGGCTATAACACCTCAAAGCCCACTCCCTTCCTCCAGCAAGACTCTGCCTTTTAAAGGTTCTACAACCTTCCTAAACAGTGCCACCAACTTTCAGATTAAGTATTTGGACACTTGAGTGTATGGGAGATAGTTTACAA
This sequence comes from Zapus hudsonius, assembly GCA_004024765.1. Classification (NCBI taxonomy): domain Eukaryota; kingdom Metazoa; phylum Chordata; class Mammalia; order Rodentia; family Dipodidae; genus Zapus; species Zapus hudsonius. The sequence continues at coordinate 18,263 of PVHP010031527.1, read as the reverse complement.
TCAAACTACTACACTATCTCAGGGTCTCAGGGAAATAGGAAAGACGAGTGATACAGTGATACACCAATGTCTTTCTGTGTGACTGCACATGTGCACACACACACACACACAAATAAAATAAAAAGGAAGGAAGGGAGGGAAGAAGGGAGAGAGGGAGAAATGGAGGGATAAAGGAAAAATATGGGTCTCTGCTAACCTTCTCCTTTTCTGTTGCTCGTTATAATAAACTCTGGCCAAAATAAACTCTGTTTGCATTCCATACGCAGGAAGAAGAAAAGGGGCAAGACAGAGAGATGTCCACCAGTAGCTATGCTTACATACTCCTAGCCAGATGAAGTCGTATTGCCACATTTAACTGAAAGAGTAACTGAAAATCAAGTTGTTGTTGTTGTTCTTTTTTAAATCAGTACACTGGTACCCTGAGTAAAACTAGAATTTTATTGTAAATGACAAAGGAAAAGAATGGTTGGCAATACGTTTCTGTGATAGTGTCTATAATCGAGATTCCCTAAGCCATCTTCCTTTTCACACTGGTTCCTACTTTCTAGAAGTAAGACTATTGAACTCTCTTACATGGTTTCCCTACAAATTATCTTTATATTCAAACAATAGCAGCATTGTACCTCCAATTCTTAATTTTCTCATGTTAATTATTACCTATTTATTTTACTATGGAAAACTAGAATTTTTACCTCTCGTACTTTTAGTGTTCCCTCTTACCATCGCCCATTCTTTCAGTGTAATTTTGCTCATTCAGTTTGGTGTTTAGATTGTTATCACCATGTTAATATTATTCAAAGCTGAGTCATGTAGTATATTGTAACTATATGTCATTTCTACATTTAAATCTCCTCCTTTTCTTATTCTGTGAGACAGAGGCCCATGGAGTTCAGGCAGAACTAGAACTTCTAAACCTCTGCCTCTACCTCCCAAATATAGGTGTGTGTCATTATGCTTGGATCACATTTAAATTTTCACTGACTTATTTTAGCATTTGCTTGGTCATTTAGTATGTGTCTAATGCATTCCAAAGCTTTTAAGTACAAATTGCCCTTTAGTAAAGTCAAAATCAATTTTGTCTTAGTTTTAAAGATATGCTTCTGGAGCCCTGTGTTTTCCTATATGGACTGGTTGTTCTCTGGTCCTGATACACAATTGTCTTTTTGAGTGATCCCATTTTCACTCCACCTTTTGGAATTTCCCTTTGTTTCTCTCATGAATTGGGTGTCCTGATTTCTCATTTCCATCTATAGTGGTTCAAATGTGAAATGTGAAATGCCCCCCATAACCTAATGTGTTTTGAATTCTGGTGACAATTTGGGAAGGTTGTGGAGATTTGGGAGCCTTGTGGAAGGAGGTGTGTCACTGGAGGGTGGTGGACCTTGAGGTTTATTGGTCCAGCTCACTGAGTGTTTAGAGCTAGTTCACTCTGACATCCTTCCTGCTGCTATAACAAGATGTGATGGCATAGCTGCCCACTCTACCATGCTTTCTTTGCCTGTCATGATGAAACTGTAATCCTAAATAGACCCTTTCCTCCCATAAGCTGCTTTTGGTCAGGTGTTTTGTCCCAGTAACAACAAGGTAACTGCAATACCATCCTGTCTCCTTTCTTGTTTGTTTTTTCTTGTTATGGTAAGACACACTCTTCCAGCGTCTTTCTAAGAGAGAACACATTTACAGTTATTATTTTGAGATTTAAAATTATATGTGTATGTATGATATCAGATATATATATATATGTGTGTGTGTATGTGTGATAACATATATGTTAATTTTTACAGTCCAGCTGCACATTTGGTTGAGGTTTGGAATTTTAGGTTGCAAATAATTTCTCTCAGATTTTTTTTTCCTTCCTGGGTTCTGAAGCTATTAACTACTCTAATTTTTCTCCTGCTACTGAGAGGTACCATACCATTCTGCTTCTAAGTATTTTAATGTCTTCTATTTTTCCTATTATTAATGCTTTGATTATCTTCTGTTTATTCCTAGTGCTTTAACATTTCATATGATCTCCCTGTATTTTTTTTGCATGTATCAATCTGGACAACCAATTCAATCTGAACATTTATATTTTAGTTCTATTTTTTTAAACATTAGGAACCCCTTTCCATCTTTTATTTCTGGAGCTCCTGCTATTTAGATGTTGGCCTTCTTTCCTTTGAAGATCATTGTCAATATGGATTTACCTCTGCTTTTAGAATTTTTTTTGTCTTTTTACATAGTTTCAATAAGCAGCAAGGGTAAATATAAAGTCTATCCCTATGCATTTGGCTGGAACCCTCTGATCGTGTTTCTGGTATCTTTATTACTGACGAGGAAGCTATATAGAAATCCATATGGTCTCGAGATGAGCACCAGATTTTCTTTTCTTGGTCTGATTCTCCCACCTAACAAATTGTCTTCAGAATGTTTATGCAAAGTAGAAACAAAGGCAAGTAAATGAAAGTAGAGCAGGACCAGGACCCTTTGGTCATTTTATTCACCTTCTTTACTTAAGGTTTACTCACTTCTGCAGTGAGGGATGATAACACCCACTTTCATATCTCAGAGTTATTGCGATGAACAGATGAGAGCATGGATATTCAGGGGCAGGTGAATGTGAAAGGTTTTAATTCTCAGAAAGGCACAGAGCACCTCCCATGAATGCTTAATTAGAGCTTCTTGTTGCAACTTATAAAAGTTTTTTTTAAAGATTTATTTTTATTTATGTATTTTCAAGCAAAGAGAGATAGAGAAAAGAGGGAATGGGCATGCCAGGGCCTCCAGCCACTGCAAACAAAATCCAGATGCATGTGCCAGTTTATACATCTGGCTTTATATAGGTACTGGGGAATCTAACCTGGATCAAGGCTTTGCAAGCAAATACCTCACCTGCTGATCCATCTCTCCATCCCTGTTGTTACCAGTTTTGATGGAGGGAAACAAATTGGGTGAGATAGTAGGATGATTGGTAGGAAACAGATGCAGGATTTTCACCATAGCACCAGGACTATCTATTATTGTCCTTGTCTATAAAATGAGGCAAATAATACCTCCATTGTCAGGATTGTTCTAAGAAACAGACTACAGAATGAAAAGCAAGTGTATGGCACAAACTGATATTAAAAAATGGCATCAATGGTCATGGTTTGGTCTTTTGTTTCTAGACCCATGCTGTCTGGGTTCTATCTCATCCTGTCATTTGTAAGTCATGTGGTTTGAGGGCAAATGGCTGAACCCCTCTCAGCCTGTGTTTGTGAATATTAGATGTGTTAGTCATGGGAATATGCCTAGAATGGAGCCCTTACACATAATCAATGCTCAATAAACACTACAAGTGTTGTTATTTGCTACTAAACAACAAAGCAACTATTTCTAATATTCAGAGTCATCATATGAAGTTTAAGCAATGTTGTAATTATGCTTTTTTGTCTGTTAAGTCTATTACATATAGAATATCTTAGACTGGGTAATTTATCACAAACAAGAGAAATTTATTGTTCATAGTTCTAGAGGCTGGGAAGTCCAAGGTCAAGTTACCAATAGATTTGGTGACTGGGGAGGCCTGTTTTTTAGCAACAACACTCTTTCAGAGTTCTCAAGTGATGGGAGGGGCAGGAAACTCTTTTGGGCCACTTTTATAGGGAGATGATTCCATTCATGAAACCTGGGCTCTCGTGACCTATATATCTCTCAAAAGCTCCACTTTTGGGGGGAGGGGTTTCAAGGTAAGGTCTTAAGCTAGCCTAGGATGACCTGGAATTCAATATGCAATCTCAGGGTGCTCTCAAACTCATGGCGATCCTTCCTAGGACTGGGATTAAAGGTGTGCACCACAATGCCCAGCTAAAGGCCCCATTTTTAACCATCACTTTGGAAATTATATTTTTCCACATGCCTTGGAAAACACAAACTTTGGGACCACAGAATGTGTTCACATAAATGTGTATATAAGAATAAATACATATTGCTTTTCCTGACACTAGGTGGGTTACTGTCTAAAAGACCTCCAGTTCCATGTCCTTGGTCCCATAGGTCCTTAAGCCAAGGATGGAATGAGGCTCTCTGAAGACATTATGGTTTCAGGGCTCTGGGCCATGCCATGATTCTGGTCTTGAAAAGTGAAAGCCTTAAATTTTGAAATAACTAAGGGAAGAAAGATGAATTACTCCTAGGCAACTTTCCAGAATTTATGGGCATTCCCACATAGCTTGAGACACCATGACCTTTCCATTTGTTGCAAAACTGAGGCTGTACTATACTTACTGATCTTTGTTCCGTCTTCCAATGGCCCAATACCAGGTGCCTAGTCTCCACCAATGCCTAGATTGATGATAGATACCTGCTAAGCTACTGACAGCCCAGACGTCACTCCACCTTGTTATTGGCACCAAGCTGCTTCTAACCTAGGATTGCCAGCTTTATATTCTAGCATGATTTTCAAAGATGGTGATGGAAACATTGCCCAGACAGTCAATGACTATTTGTCAATGAATAACTAATCATTGGAGGAACAGGCAATATAGTGAACATGTTTACAATTCTATAATTTCATGTATTTTGCTATATAAATGTGATATATAGAAGATGTAGCTTAAGTGGTATTTCCCCTTCCCACCGGCTCATAGTACTTGAACAGAAGTGGTTCGATGCTTGCATCTCTTCTAAAAATCTGGGAACCTCTCAAAAGTGGGGACTTATTTTTGTCACCTGTAATGTTTGAGGAATGGATGAATGAATGCATTTATCTGTTCAACCAATATTTGCTGAGCTGTAACCAATGCTCTGGAGATACGATAGAGCTTGAGACAGATGTGGGCTGTGATTTCACAGAGATTCCAGAGGCAGAAATAACTCTTTAGTGAGCAGATGAACAAGGTAATTTCAGAGAGTGAGTGTGAAAAAATTCTCATCTATCCTACCAATGCAAAGGTCTTTGGTATTTTTTCATAAGGAAAAATGCAGTGTATTCTGAGTCCCTTCTGTGTGCAGCAGGTCTCTGCTGAGGGAAGAGGGACAGATCCAAATTACTAACCCGAAATGATCCAGTCCTCCACCATGTGACAAGAGGCAGCATGACTTAAGTGTTTTAGCTTGGCCTGCAATTTGCTAATCAGAGGCTGAAGGTGACACATCATGAAAGTACACAGGCTTTTTAACTGATAGGTGTACAGAAAGCGCACTACAAATCTGTGCCCTGTAATTGGGAGTTTAAAGGTACACATTTCAGGTCATTTGGATAAAAAAGCTCTGCATTCTGTCCACCTTTTGTTTCTATTCTAAAAAAAATTAAAGAAAACCATCTCTCAGTGAAGAAAAAAATTCAGTTGACAACTGAGTACTTTTGATAGACACCCACTATATTATTTTTTGTTTGTTTGTTTGTTTGTTTGTTTGTTTTTTGAGGTAGGGTTTCACTCTAGCCCAGACTGACCTGGAATTCACTCTGTAGTCCCAGGCTGGCCTCAAACTCATGGCAACCCTCCTATCTCTCTGCCTCTTAAGTGACGAGACTAAAAGCATGTACCACCATGCCCAGCACCCCGTGTACTTTTAACATATACACGTATGTAAGAACAATTTTTTAAAAAAACTTTTTATTGACAACTTCCACACATATTGACAATATACCATGATCATAATCCCTTCCCTTCCCTCTCTCTCCTCTCCTAAATATCCTCTTCACTCATACCCTTTTCAACTCGCCTCTTTTATTTTAATGTCATCTTTTTGCTCCTATCATGCAAGTCTTATGTAGGTAGCATCCACACTGTGAAGCCGCTTTGTAATTGGAAGATTGTATTGTAAACACTCTTCTTCTTACTTTGGCTCTTACATTCTTTCTTCCACCTCTTCCATAGTGGTCCCTACGCTATAGCGGTGTGATAGAGATGTCTTACTTAATGCTGAACACTCCACTGTCACTTCTTCTCAGCATTTTGGTGAGTTTGAGTCACTCCAGTGGTAGAAAAATTCTTTCTTAGAAAATAAATGTACTGGGATATGCTGTTCTACATGCCTAAGTAATAAAAGGAAAACAATCTTAATCAACTTAGACCAAATTTCACCCTTTGATACACACCAATGACTCCCGCTGAGATAATTATATGAAAGTAAAGGGAATCTGTGGATCTCAGAATGATTGACACGTGTTTTTCCCCAGACAGAAATTATGCCGATCTCTCTTCTGTATCCATCTGTAGGGATCGTGTGTATGTGTGAGGTTGGGAAAAGGTAAGTGTCAAGAGGTTGGGTGAGGAAAGGTTAGGGCTAAGAGGATGAGTGCTCACCTTCCTCCTTAGTTAACAATCTGTTGCTTTCTGGAGGTGGGGCGAAGGTATGTCTTTGTGGCACCCATGGTGATGATGGTGATTTCTGAGCCTCTGGAATTAGTTAATAGTATGAAATGGTTAGTGCAACAAAGAGCAGATGCCAGGAGCCAGCACTTCTCTGCTTGGTTTTCTTTCTGATTCTTTTTCCACAGACACGAGCCAAGGAGGGAGCAGAGATTACAAGAATGTATTAATAATATTCTCATAGGTGTGACAAAGCACCTTACAAAATAATTTGAAGCAGGAAGGATTTATTTTCTTAGTTCTTAGTCCATCTGGGTGTGAAGGCATGGGCAGAACAAAGCAGCTCACATTATGGTAACCGGAATGTAGGCCAGAGGCTAATTGCCTCTTGGTGGACAGGAAGCTGAGAGAGATGGAGGGATCAGGGTCGAGATGTGACCTTCAACATCATGGCTCCAGTGACCTAGTTCTTCCAGGTAGGGAACACCTTCTAGTTCACACCACCTACCAAAATAGCACCACCAAGGGCAGGCCACGCATTCAACATGAGTCCCATATTCATCTTTCTTCATTTTAAGCCTCAGGATCCTAGAGAGGAAAGCATCAGCCCTTGTGGTGGAGGGCTGTGCCCTCAAGTTTGTATGAAGTCAAATTCTAGAAAATGATCAAAATAAATTATGTATTTATCCTAGGAACCCATGAAAATAGGGAGGCTAAATTATTCCAAAGCAATTACTCGTCAGAAAAGAGCTATTATACAATTTCTACTCTTACCCCTAATGTTTCAGTTAGATTTATGTTCATAATGTTATCAGAACACATTAATTCAAGCAAGATCCTGCTCAAGAATTTTAGCTATTGCTTATTCTTCATATGCCCTGATACATGCATTTATAAAGCTGAATAAAGCACATACAAGTACATAGACAGACAGACAGACAGACCCACAAACACACAGTCCTTGCTCACAGTGTGATCATTTTTGACAGCCCAATTCCTAGTAGGTGCCCAGTCAATTGGTTTCACAGCTTAGCTATTCATCGTCAGACAGGGTGTCTGTGTTTCTCATGCACTTCCAGTTTGCAGAATGGTGCCAGACTGGCATCTTGTCTTGTGACTCAATAACAGATTCCATCAATAGTGTATCCAGTGGTACTGACATCCAGTCCCTCTCAGCTGGGTGGCATCTGGCAATTAGTGCCAGCTTGGAGGCCTGGCAAGGGCTATGGAGCCAGTGCCAGGTCATACATAGAGGCTGACTGTGAATTCACACCCTCTCTATGCACAAGGAGCTACAAAGAGGGAGCTTTGGAATGAAAAAAAAATGATGGAGGAGGAAATTGGATAGGACCTTCTTGATATCTGCCATTCCCACTTAGTGAACTCTGGGTTGAGACAAAATTGTCATTGTTTTGCTAGATTGGGACAAATCCTAATTCCCTGCTCTATTTGTCCCCCAGCACACTGTTAACTCTCAGTGACTGTCATTATCATTATTAATGATGGTAATAATTGACAACATGGTAAATAAATTGAAAAGAGCTAGCTCTCTGCAGAAAAAAGTATGTCACTGTAATAATGACTCTTTTACATAGGAATAAATAGCACATTTGTGTCTTAGTATTTTAAATTATGCCTTTGTTTGCTGAGGCTGGAGGGCATAGGGTGCAATTTTAAACTTCAATAAATGAACAAATAAATTAGCATTAGGAAAAGGGAACATGTTAATCAAAAACAGCCATTTGGACTTTGAGTCCTTAATTACATGTAGACTTCCTGTTTGGCTTCTTTCCCTCTAATATCACTTATTCTGGGGTTTGCAGAGTTTGTCTTCCCATACAAGGAGAATGCTTCTTACTGGTGCTGAGCTTTTAGGCTGTGGAAACTAAAATAGCTTTTCCTAAAGGAAATCTGCTTTAATAAAGCTTACACTGAAAATGCAAATATGGTAAGAGCAAAGGCTGAGAAAGATCTGGAAGCTCTTAACCTAGCCAGCTACTCTCACTGACATTGTCCAATCAGAAATACAAAAAATAAAAAAATAAACAGGCCCAGATAATCACATAATCATTCTCTGAAAAATTGAGTTAATGATTTTCTCCACTTCACTTGCCAAGAATACTGTACCATAACCATATTGCATTGGTTATCTTCTCCTTGTTGCTGGGACAAAGTACATGACAAAATCAATTTAGGAAAGGATGGGTTTATTTCAGTTTACAGTTCAGGGTTACAGTCCATCATGGTGGGGAAGGCAGGGCAACAGAAACTTGAGGCAGCTGGTCACATTCAGCCCATTGAGGAGGTGGAGAGTGGTGAACGCTGCTGCTCAGCCAACACTCTCCTTTGATACAGTCCAAGACCCCAGCCCATGAAATGGTGTTGCCCACCGTGAGGGTGGGTCTTTCTGCCTTAATGACCTAATCTAGTTAATCCCTCACAGGTGTTTCTAGGTCCACTTGACAATCAATATAAACCATCCCATCTACCTCTATCTTGAAACATTTCCCTTCATAGTAAGCATTTGCCTTGGTAAATAATTTCAATTAAACTGAAATGAGAAAAAGAAAATAACATTTTCTGCAGTAGGAAACAGTTGTTCAAGCTTCCTCACCTTTTCTCTTTCTGTGATTTACAGTGACGTCTAATATTGGAATAAAAACTCCAATATGATCTATGGAGCTTGACATGCATTTCTTTTTGAAGTGGTTTGACATGAATATATTTGTGCAACCGAACTCATTTGTTTTAAAGGATGGCAGAGTAGATTTTTACCTAGAAAATCCTTTAGAATTCTAAATATGCATTCTCTGGGCTATGCATTTGGTTTTTTGGAATTTGGTAGAAAAAAAAGATTAGAATCCATTTCAACTAAGAAAACCTTTCTTGAAATATCAGCTTGGCAGACAAAGTGTCAACTTGGTGCAAAGTAATAATAATAAATTGAGGATATTTTCTTGGAAAACAGATTGAAACACATTTCAGGCTCCTTGCCTAACAGAGCACCAGTGGCCGACTGCACTACACCTTCTGATTATGAATTCACATTGCTTCCCAATGTCTCTTTTCCTTAGGCTCCTTCTAAAGCCCTAAAAGCAACTTACACACGCTTGGAGAACCTCATTCACCTCACCAAACCTTGTCATTGATTCCTCATCATAAGTAGCTACGCAACCTGAAAACATCCTCCCGTGCACCTTCAGATTGAATTCCATCTTGGTCCACCACATGCCTGGCTCCTTCCGGGAGCTCCTCAGCAGTTTATGATTCCAGTATGGAGAAGTCGTTTGTGTAGGCTCCTGCTTTGCTCTGGCTGAGCTAACCACTTCTCTGGGCAGCTACTTCCTCCAACCACTTCTTCGCCATTCACCAAAGACAGAGTGCAGGGCCTCTGCTCTCTCCAGGTGCTTCTCTGTGTTGTGTGAATGAATACCCTGTTGAAGCACCCTCACCCTCACATAATTAGTTTCCCAGGGCAACCATAAAAAATGACATAATAGGATGGCTTAAGATAGCAGAAATCTACTCTCACACAGTAATGGAGGCTAGAAGTCAGAGTCAAGGTACCAGCAGGATTGGTTCCTGTCAAAGTTCTGAAGGAACCCTGTTCCCTGTCCCTTCCCTACCCTCCAGTAATTGCTGATAATCTCTGGCATTCATTGTCTTTTAAAATATTTATTTTCAAGGTGTGTGTGTGTGTGTGTGTGTGTGTGTGTGTGAGAAACAGAGAGAGAGAGAGAGAGAGAGAGAGAGAGAGAGAGAGAGAGAGAGAGAGAGAGAGAGAGAGAGTTACCAGGGCCTCTTGCCACTGCAAACGAACTCCAGACACATGCACCACTTTGTGCGTCTGGTTTTACTTGGGTACACTGACTGGGGAATTGAACCTGAGCTGTTAGGCTTTACAAGCAAGCGCCTTAACTGGTGAGCCATCTCTCCAGCCCATATTCATAAATTTTCTGTTACTATAACAAAATATCAGAGACAATCAACTAATAAAGTGGAACGTTTTCATTTGGCTGGAGGTTTCAGTATAGATGGTCAGATCAGGTGGCCTCCCTGTTTTTAGGGTGAGGAAGTACATCAAGGCAGGATCACAGGGTGGAGGAAGTTCACCTCATATAAATCAGGAAGCAAAAAGTCAGAAAGATGAGAGGCTGGAGACCTACTATTTCCTTTGAGATCATGTTCACAATAACCTAACTTCTTACTACCTCCAAGTAGTGCTATGGGCTGGTGCAAAGCTTTCAACATGCTGGCCTTTGAGGGTCACTCAACATTCGAACTATAGTAGTGTATAACTCCCATCTCTGTTTCTTCACATAAGGAACCATCTTCCCCTGTGTGTGTCTGTGTCTCTTAGTCTCTTTACTCACAAGGACAGCTGCCATATGTGTTAGGTCCCACCCCAACCCAGCACGACTTCATTTTCATTTATTAAATTGATTAAACTCCTATTTCCAAATAAGGTTACAGTCACAGCTACTGGGTGTCAGTCAGCTTTTTGAAACATCTTTTTGGAGGCTGCAATCCAACTCACAAAAGCATCATAATCTCTGGCTACACTGTCACCTTTTTCTAGCTCGTTTTGAGCTCTCCAAGGACACCTCTGTGTCAGCTATATCTCAGCACCAGGTGCATCCTAGGGCTTAATAAGTAATAACTGATTATAGGGTAGACTATATGTACTCATAATTATTGCATTGTGTTTTTGTGAAATGTGGGCACTTTTTAGAAAAGGTTCCCCAATTCTTGCTTGGGTATCTAGAATTCATTATCCTAAGGAATTGTCTACTGGCGTGTGTAGAAACAGTACAGTATCACAATGCAAAAATTGTTTCAATAATTCAGTAAACCTGACAGAAATGGTATGTGTATCCAAGGAATAGCTACACAGGCTAACCAAAATGTCAAATTTCTTTGCATTCAACTCAGAATTTATATTTGACAGGAATTGAGAGTGGCTCAGAGCCTCCTCTGTCTAATGGCATTTCAGGGTCAACTTGAAGTATCCAAGTCCTAAATTTTGCAATGTCTTACAGAGAGAGTCCTGAATAGAGGGAGAGTGGGGGATCATTTGCTTTTGGTGTTCTATTGAGGCAGTTGAGGGGTAACAGGTCCCCAGAAAGTCAAATCAAAGAATGTTTTTGAACCTGTAGGGTATGGGATCTTGGTCATTCCACTTTGTTAAAGGTCAGAAATGTTAGAAAGGTCTGGTCCTTTCTTACCTCTTTTTCCATAAAGGAGTTCCCCTTTCCCAGGAGAGATAATCATCCTGTTCCCTAGAGGATTAAGATTTCTGGGAATACTGATTGCCCTTTCCCGGAAATCCTTACCCCAGACACCTGGCTTCAGGATTGACTGGCCAGTTCAGTCCCCAAACCAATAGGCTCCCTTAAAAGAATGCAGCCTGGGTTTCTGGATGGGATTTCCTATTTTCAGGGAACCCCACTCCTGCTAAGTTGGTCTGGAGCTCTGTATTCTTCCTTCTCTTAAACTTTTATAAGCTCTATAAGCCCTATTTCTATAAGTGCCATAATAAAATTTCTCTAGGCTTTATCCTTTGGTCTGTAGGTTTTATTATGGGATTTGGGGGTGCAGGTGAACCTGTGACACTCAGCTTTTAGGTTCTTGTCCATTTTAACAAAGAATTGAAGAAGCGGACTCTGAGAAGGATACATTATGAATTACAAGGTTTATTTAGGGAAAACTGGTATCCAGAGGATGGTCAGAAAGACTCAGGTCAGAAGAGAATTCCTTGCCTGACAGAGAAAATCTCCCAGGAAAATCTCCTCTGGAGAGCTCACGTACACACACACACACACACACCTGGACCTTAGAGACCTGGCTACTGCTTGTATAATTTGTACTCACCCCTCCCCCCAATCCCATGGACCAGTCCAGTGATCCCACTAAGGAGAGCCCTCAGTGGGTTGGGACAGAGAGGAGGGAAATGGGGGTATCATCACAAGACTTGCTCATACAGTGTTTCTAATTATTAACAACAAATAAGTTTAAAAAAATAAACACACACACACACACACACACACACACACACACACGGGAAGCAGAGCACAAGAGTGCAAGGCTTTGACCTTCACATGAGAAAAAGCTAAGAGATCAAACAGCAAAGGCTGCAGAGCTTCAAAGAAAGTAGCAAAGTGAGAGGGACGTAATTTTCCTTCTCCCATTCTGGCCAGGCGAGGAAAGGGGAGGGACTTAACAAAACAGGGACCAGGAGATTTAGACCAGGAGAATGAGTAGCTAAGACAGCAGTTATGAACACAATGAGCCCTTTATAGTTAAATAGGTTGGCCTTTGTCATCAGACTGAGGTGTGTAAGACCTGATTGGTCTAGGAGCACATTGGGTTAGATTGGGGGCACTGTAGCTGAGGAATTGTTCACAGCCATCTTGGGTGAGACTGGATTAGACACTAAGTTCCAATTTTGGAACAGGGCAGGTAGGGTAGCATCTTCTTGTTCTTGGGCCTTGTTGTAGACAGCTTTCTAGTTGCTGCGCAGAAAGAACCCAAGCAAAAGTGGCTTGTGGAGGAATGGGTTTATTTGGCTTACGGACTCCAGGGGAGCCTCCATTCTGGCAGGGAAAACAATGGCATGAGCAGAGGGTGGACATCACCTCTGCCACAGCACTGCAAACAGCGGCAGGAAGGTGTGCCAAACTCTGGCAAGGGGAAGCTGGCTTTTAACCCCCAAAAGCCCGCCCCAACAACACAGTTCTAGTGAGGTTCTAATTCCTGAATTGCCATCAGCTGAGGATCGATCTATCAGAACACATTCATTTGTTTGTGGGGGACACCTGGATCAAACCATGACAGGCCTTGTTCTTGGTTGGCTACCTACAAAAAGCTACCTTGATTCTGTTTTACCTTCAGGTTTCATCCATTGAAATCTATAAGATAAAGACCCAGAAGGGAAAGCTTTATGTGATCATTGAGCTAGTTTGAGGGACCCTAGCTTCTAGCTTATTGCCCACCCAAGAGCAGAGAATGGCTCTGACATTCTTAATGACACCCCGGATTCCCATATCATTATCACTGCCCTCATTAATTATTAACAACAACTACCTTCTCTGGTGCAAAGCTGGCCCACTGAGTCCTTTGCCCTTCTTCTCCTCAGCCCCTGACTCTACCAGGCCTGGCTGGCTTGTCCCTCTATGGGAAAGGCAAGAACTCTATTATTGGCCCTTAATAAAGTGGATATTAGAAGAATTTGGAAAATCCTCTCCATGCAAATGCCTGGCTTGTAAAACCATTGTTTTACTGCTTAATAATCCTATTTTGCATGTCAGACCTGAGCTCCAGCCTCCTCCTTTTTCTGGTTACATCTCCAACTTCAACTTTTAATCTTCCCCTAAGCAGATGGACACCTTCAGTCTACTAGTACAAAAACAAACAGGGAAAGCTGATGAAGTATTTTTTTTAAAAAAAAAAAAGCAACACTTCCACTATACTAAATAATTACAAGTTTCTAGTGACAAGTGCCCAAGAGGGCAAGGACTGGGTGAGGAGATGGCAAGACTGAGTCAGTGGGGAGTGTGTGGGGGTGGGGATTCAAGAGGGCATTCCAGTCCATTGGACAACCTGGAAGGAGAGAAAACACTTGGGCAAGAGCCCCAAAGAGATCATATAGTATTTTCATTAAGGCGAGCAGCACATGTTACCACTGTTGATCACTGAACTTTGCTCTGTAATTTCTCACTTTTTTTTTCTTTTTTAAGAGTGACAAGTATTTTATAAGTGGTATAGTTTGGAGTAAAATATGTGCCACTATCAGATACCTTCATCTAGTGACTTTTTACAATTTTTAATGTTAGTTGTGTATGTGTATTTGTGTGTGGGGGGGGGGATGTGCATATCACAGTTCATGTGTGGAGGCCAGAGGACAATTTTTGTAGCTGTTGGTTCTCACCTTTCACCTCAGTTTGAGTCAGGGTCTATGGTTCTCATTCTCATTCATTGCTGCATTTTCCAGAATTGCTGATCTGGAAGCTTCTGGGAAATTCTCCTGTCTCCACTTCTCATGTCGAGCTCCGCCAGTGTGCTGGGATTACAGAAAGAACTGATCTGCTGTTTTTATGGTATTTGGTCACTTGACCTTCTCTCTTCATTTTACTAATGAAGGAAAGAATTAAGAATAAAATGATTAATTTTTTTGACACTTGACAGCCTGCCTTATCTAGAGTCCTTAGAATTAATAGAATGGACCCACTTGGGTTCATTGAGTTGCTGTGGCCTATGGGAGTTTACCATCATGGCAACTGTGGTTTCAGATTTATTACTGATGTGTGAGCCTAACAGAGGTCAAGGAGAAGGAATTACCTCCTAGAGGGCTCTAGGTGCTAAAGAACATGTGGAGGTTTGGAGGTGTTGGCTTGTTCATTCATTATTTTCTTCTTTTATTTACTGATTCAAAAAAAACACTGATTGTACATGGTTGGGTCGGGTGGACTGTGCGGGTGCCTGGCTCACTGTCTGTGTACCTCAAATACTGGTGAAATGAATGAGGAAAGGATTTGCAGGAGTTCCTCATCAACTATTGGGACCTACTATTTATTTCTTAAACTTTCTTTTTTTTGTTATTTCTTAAACTTTTTTGTTTGTCATTTCTACATTGAACATAGATCAGCTTCTGTTGTCCTCTCTCTCTCTTTCTTTGCCACTTGATACTTCTTCCAGTTATTTCCAGAAATCAATAGCAAATTTCTGTCTCACGCCTATGTCCTTTACCACCATCACCCCGTGGTTTATTAGTCATAACACCCATATGCATAAATCCATTTTATGGCTTATGATTTTCTAGGAAAAACTGGAGTTAACTTCAAAGTTGCTCATAAATGAGTTGTGCTCTACTTTTCTATTTTTGTCTTAATTTTCAGTACATGTTCCTGTAGCTTTTTTCCCCTAGTTTGTGCTATTTCTTCATTTCCTCAGATGCTATTTTCTTCTTCATAGATAGATCAAGATTAAGAACAAGAGCTAGTGAAAACTTTTATCAAAAAGCCTTGAGAAGGATATCTTTATATATTAGAGGCATTTAAAAATTTTTTATTTATTCTAATGTATAATATGCATTTGTTGAGAGGATAAAAGAAACCACTAAAGTCACTCTGTTGCTTTTAGGGTACTTCTTAGCCTCCTGACCTTGGTCTCTGCTGGATGCCTTGTTGAGGAGTTTGCCACACAGGCTCTTACTAACTGTTTACTTAATGACTAGAAAGAAAACAAAGAAGCTTTAAGCATATTTTTTAAACTGGGAAGTTTTTGGTTTTTCGAGGTAGGGTCTCACTCTAGCCCAGGCTGATCCGGAAAAACTGGGAAGTTTTTAAGTAAAAATATTTTAATAAAAAAAAATTGGGGAATGGAGAGATGGCTCAGCCGTTAAGACACTTGCCTACAAAACCTGATGACCTGGGTTTGATTCCCCAGTGCCCATGTAAAGCCTGATGGGCAAAGGGTCACATGCAGCTGGAGTTCATTTGCAGAAGCCCATTCTCTGTGTCTGTCTCTCTTCTATCTCTCTCTCTCTCTCTCTGTTCTTGCAAATAAATAAGTAATTTTTTTTTACATTGGGGCTGGGGAGATGACAGTGAATAAAGCACTTGCCAGTCAAGTGTGGGGATTTTGAGCCTCAGCATTTATGTAAATGCAGGGTGGGTCCCTGTAATGTGAGCGCTGGGGTCTGTGCGCAGAGATGGGGCTCCTCTGGGTAAGCTGGTTAGTTAAAGTAGCCAAATTGGTAGTGATACTTAGGGCCACATGAGAGACTTTGCCTCCGTAAATAAAAAGTGGACACCTATAGAGGAAGACCCCCAACATCAACCTCTGGCTTCCATATGCACATGTATACACACCCACCCACACACACACACACACACGTGCACCCACACACATGTGCACCCATACCCATGTGAGCATACATGCACATGCACACATTTACTTGAAAAAAAATTAGAGGTAGAAGACTTTCACAGCATACACAAGACTGAGTTCAATCCCCAGCATGAGAAAAAATGAAAATGGAAGTTAAGGAACATATTGAAATGCAAATCAAGTTTTAGGGTTCTCTGTGGATTACATTTCTCATTTCTGCCTTTTCTCCATTGGCACTGGTAATTGAAAATTGATTGCATTTCATTTCAAATTTACTAATTAATAGGCAATTTATTTTTCATGAAAAAATCATTGATGTTTGTTTGACTACTTATCAAATTGATTTCTTCAATTGGTTTTTAAACTTTTGATTCATTTTTAATCTTGCAGGTTTGTTCTAGACTTCATAATAATTCAAGTAAATTACCACTCTGAAATTACTGGAAAGTTAATAGTAAAGCCTAATGGAACATCAACAAAGAATAACAAAATCTCAATATAGGAAGAAATCCCTTTTTCCAGTGGGGTGGCTTTATGCAATGAAAATTACTGTTCCCAGGTGTACTTTACAGTCTGTCTCTGCTCAAGTTAAAGACAGAGGTGCACACATTAGCGTCTCGTGCAGGTATCCTCCATAAATTGCCCTTTAAACACCTCTGATATTATGCATCAGTTGGGATTTCTGTTTCACACACTTGTCCATTCCATATTGTTGTCTTGTTCTCATCAAGTGGGAATGAGCCATTGGGATTTCATCTCCCCCTTTCTCTGCATCCTAGTACTGCTCCAGCTTCTCTCTGGAGAAGGACCTTTTAGATTTTCTTTCAGATTTCTCTTTTATTTCCTGTTAGGTATTTGTTGATATATTTGTTACCCAGTGAAAATGTCAACACTTGCAGGTTTCTATCCTAGCTCTTGCAACATTTCTTGAGGACTACTGGCTGATTTCCATGTTTATAAAATATTATTTTTAATGGCAGTGTCCTTGACCCTGACCTATTTTATAAAAATGAAATCTTGTTTTATTTTCTCTCACTTTATGCTAGGTCTTGAACTCAATATTTTTTTTTATATTTGAAAACAGTGTTTTCTAGGTTTTTTTCCCTTCCTGACACATACTGATAGTTTTTTTTTCTGTTGTTGTCCATTATTTTTAGCATGAAAACTAGCATTGTGCTCAGAAGTCTGGAATTCACCTATTGGCTGAAAATGATGCTACTGATGATGGGGGAACCAATCAGGCATAGAGGTGAAAAATGTATCAGAGACTTCATCACCCTTAAGCAAGGAAGCTAGGACAGGTTGGAACATTCCCACAGCTTCTTATATTAGCCAATCAGCAGCCATCCAGCCCCATGTTTGCCAGGCTTTTGTCTGGTTTGAGCTTTTCTCTCTCCCCTCCCCTTTATAACCTGGGGAAGGAGCAAATGATTTAAAGCAACAGGTGTGCTTGACTTGTCTCCCTTCACATCTCAAAATGTTAAAAATCTTGAATGCAACTGAAAATGGTTGCTCATGTTAGCTTTGAAAAAAGAAAATAAGGAAGCCGCCATCTGTCACCAAGAACACTGGCCTCCAGCACCTGCCTCTCACCATGGCAAC
Source organism: Zapus hudsonius (assembly GCA_004024765.1). Lineage (NCBI taxonomy): Eukaryota > Metazoa > Chordata > Mammalia > Rodentia > Dipodidae > Zapus > Zapus hudsonius. The sequence continues at coordinate 495 of PVHP010031527.1, read as the reverse complement.
CCCTGGCTAGTCCTGCCCACCTGGCCATGTTGGCCACGGACTCTGGCTGGCGTGAATTTGATGCATGTCCACACTGTGTGCTTCTTCCACACTGTGTGCAAGTTTCTTTCAAGGAAGCCACATCTCTCAAGTCACTACAGTTTCCCCTGAGCGTTCTGAAGTGGGAGCTTTCCAGAGTTAAGAGACAGCGTCACAAACCAGAACCTAGCACACACTGGGGCTGACCCAGTAGCTGTTAGCCAATTCTAAATTCCAATGAAGTAACTTCAGAACGTGTTTTTCTCAGACCAACCTGCTCATCTTCACTCACTCCCCTGCTGCCCCAAGTCTTTGGTGGATTTCCAATACCAAGGTTCTAAAAATTGTTCTCTCTCTCTCTCTCCTTCCCTCCCTCCCTCCTTTCCTCCCCCTTCTCTATCTCTCTGTTGCTAAGGATCAAACCCAAAGTGCCTTGCACATATTAGCTCTATCACTGAGCTACATCCCCAACCCTGA
>PVHP010031526.1:0-20845 GCA_004024765.1 Zapus hudsonius | reverse complement strand
GAATTCCAGGACTATGGATGGGTGCCAAGGCGAGCTGCCAGCACCGGATGATGTTTTCCCGGACTGTGAGTAGCCGAGCTGGAGGGGCGGAATTGAATCTCCAAGAGACTTGTGTTATTGGTTAAGAATCATTGAGCTTGGAGTTAGAGATTGATGGTGCCCTGTTTGTTTTAAATCTTGTATTGGTCAATCTGTTTTTGCTGTGCCTGATGTTTTGCATTGTGAATGTTCTGTGTCATTATGGGCTTATTTTTGGTATTATGGCTCAGTTGAAAGCTGTGGGGACTTAAGAGTTGAGCTGAACATATTGTGTTTATATCTTGTATGATTATTAGTTTGTGGGGGCCAGGAGCGGACTGTCATGGTTTGATCCAGGTGTCCCCCACAAACAAATGAATGTGTTCTGATAGATCGATCCTCAGCTGATGGCAATTTGGGAATTAGAACCTCATTAGAGCTGTGTTGTTGGGGGTGGGCTTATGGGGATTATAAACCAGCTTCCCCTTGCCAGTATTTGGCACACCTTCCGGCCGCTATTTCCAGTGCTGCGGCAGAGGTGATGTCCACCCCTCTGCTCATGCCATCGTTTTCCCTGCCAGGATGGAGTCTCCCCTCGAGTCCATAAGCCAAATAAACCCATTCCTCCACAAGCCACTTTTGTTTGGGTTCTTTCTGCACAGCAACTAGAAAGCTGACTGCAACAATGGCTAAGGTTTCTTGTCAGCCAACCATCTATGGCCACTTCTAAAACCCAGGAAGAATTATTGTTCAGGAAGTGAAGAGTGAAGGTCACCAAGCATGGCACGTTCAGTCCAGTTGCTGGGGACATGCCATCTAGGGGTGGAGAAGCCAGGGGCACCATGACAGACCAACTTGAAGTTGAGGTAATACGTAAAATCCCTTACTTCTTAGAAATGCAAGGACCACATATCAGCTCTGAGGACAGGGAGGGCCTTGGAGAGGACGGCATGTGTTAAAGAGCAAATAGCTGAGCAACAAAAGGAAGGTGTCTGAACAGAGAGACAAACGTCAACCAGGCCACAGAATATGGCTGTCTGAAGGAAGAGGACAATCAGTATAAGACTTAGTCAGGAAGTAACCACAATGGCCACTGCAATTCCAAAGGTCACCTCCTATAAGACGGTTAGAGACACAGTGGAGAGAAACAGCAGGGGAACATGCTAGAAGCCATTTCAGAGAGAGTCCAGCTAAGCTAAGAGTACTTTCCTGTTTTGCATGAGTCTAAATAGAGCTATGTTCTTGATTCTACCCACAGCAACCCACCCACCTCACCCCCTGGTCCTGGGCACAGCTAGAACTCAGCCTGAAAACATTTGCTTTCCTCGAACTGAAAGAATTTACTGGAACAACCTGTTTGGGGTCTTCTGTCATTTCCACCAACATTTCAAGTCAAAATCAAGAGGTGTGGTTCAGCCCTGCTGCTGGCCCCCAGGCAGATCTCTGGCTGATTAAGCTGTCTGTTGAAAGACCATTTAAGAAACCGAAATTCACGGGGAGGAAGACACACTTTGCTTAACCGCTTCCAGTTTCCTATGGGCTTTCCTGAGTCATCAACCGACTCAACTCCACCTGCTTGATTTTATTATTAATTCAAAGCAGCCCTGATAACAATCGAATCAAAACTGTGCGCATGTTTTGATTCCTAGACACCCATTGCATAATGATCTAGTTTTGCCCACATTTTGGCAGTTAGGCTAACTTTTCCTGCAACAGGGAGAAACATTCTTTTAAAAACATTTCCAACCCCCTCACATTCTCATGAGATTGTTTCACTTCTAACTTTGTTGCAGCTCTTACATAAGACCACTGCTGTCTAATATTAGATCATTGTATTCTACGTGACTATTTCGAAAAAGGCGGGTAGGAGTATGAAAGATCCTCCACTTGGTTCCTTACTGCAGCCCCCAAAATAATCATTTGGTCATGGGAATAATCAGCCCCAGGTTCATTTTAATGTTAAGTTGTTTTTAGCTAAAAATTTGGCTACTTTGGAAAGAAATACATCTGTGGTCATTGTTTGTGTGGATAAATATGACTGTGTGTAGGTGTAAGGTGTGCTATTGTGTGTAACTACAGTACATTTTGTGTCAATTAGAGATATGACCATCTGATTAACGCTCAAAAATGAAAAAAAATATTCCAAGTTACACTGGAGATAAGAACTCAGAGGAACTGAGGTACCTCGGTTCATCTAAATGAATGTTTTCCCTGGGCCTTCAGAACCTGGGGGCAAACTGTCTTAATGAGGGAAGGCTACTACTACATTTGAACCAAAAAACATGTACCAATATTTGACACTGATTTTCTAAGTCACCATCAACTTGCCATTGTGAAGAGCAGCCAGAAAGACACCAGGAGGAAGTAGGTCCGATTTCTCTCTTTATTTTTCCCCACACAGGTTATAAGAAGAAAGAACTGAAGGAGAGGGCAATGGGAAGACAGGTTGTCTTTCCTTCTTCTGTGCTGCACAAAGTCAACGCTCCTCCAAAGTGAGGAGTTACTCCTGAGCCCCAAATTTGGATTTGCACATGAGGCTACTGGGCCCTGTGCCTGGGCGATGCTTTCTTGCCCCATGGGAATATGCGATTGCTTAACCCAGTTAAGCTGAATATAGTAGAGCTTCTAAAAATGTGAGTTTCTCACCACCAGTCTATTTCAAGGTGGCCTGACAGCGTCCTCCTTTGAGGCAACTTCCAGCCTGTGATGTCCCAGGAGAGGGTGGGAGGCGATGGGGAAAGGCAAGAAGTACAAGGAAAGTGTGCGCTAAAGTCTCGGGAAGGATAAGTAAGGATGAAGAAGAATAAACTGATATTTACAGGTTAGCGGCAAAAGAAAGACTGAGAACAGAGAACGAAAAGCCAGCCTCTGGGAATCCAGCATCTGCACCGATGCCCAGAGGTGAGACCAGGGGACAAGCCTGGGAAAATGCTTCCAAAATACCAGTGTCACCAAGGTATATGGTACCTGCAAGGACTGGACTAGAAGTCCAGCGTCTCCTACATGTAACTTAGAAGAAAGCAAAATAAAGTTACAATGTTTTTTTTTTTTTTTTTTAATTCTGAGACATGTCCAACTGGTTAAAAAAAATATTTAAAAGATGATTTTGTCATTTTACATGTAAGGAGCCTGAGGATCACAAGGACGAATGGACAGTCATCCATCCACTAAATGTGCCAAATATCACTTAGACTATCTTTCTCTTGTCTTTGCTCAGCTATGCGTAGAGAGAAGATTCTTTACAAGGCTTCTAGGAACACGGAATGGGCTATGGTTCTTGTCTTCGTATTTTCTCCCTGAGTCCAGCATCCCCATCCTGCAGGTCCTCCCACAGAGTATTTCAGCTGCCTCACCTGGGTTTGGGAAGGGGACTCACCTCACTCAGTTTTTAACCCAAAGCGGCTCTATTGCAGGAGAATGATGAACAACTAAGCGCTCTAGTCTTCAGCTTGAGCCTGCTGAGACTCTCGGGAAACAAGGTGGGGAGCAACTGTTGCCTCCAATATCCAGATGAGGCCACTGAAATCTCAAGGGCTCGGTGATTGCTTAAGACCTTACGATTCACAGAGATGGGGGCTTCCTTGTTTCAGAATCCCATGATGTCTCCTCTTTGCCTCCTGGACTGCAGAGTGTGGTTTAGAGAAATGTACACGTGGTGGGAAGCTTGGCACCCACCCATGCAGCTCTACAGGTGCTTAATTCCCACCTCAAAACTCTGCTTACATTTCTGTTCTTGATTTTGCACATTTCCCTTTATGTCTGCAATGAGTGTCTTTGAACTTGAAGAAAGATGTTCCAGGGAAGACAATGACAAGCTTAAGGAGATCTGTACAAAAGCCCCATTGGCATCTCATCCAGCCTTGAGGTTTTTTTCTAACAGGGCAATCTTTATTGCCTATAAGGTAAAAAGACAAATGAATACATTTAGCCTTAATAGGATTCCTTTTCAGCTGGAATGTTTCTGCAATTTCTCTTCTTTTTGTTTCCCCATCAGAATGAAGCATTCATACATTTACCCAGAAAAAAATTATATATATATATATATATATATATATATATATATATATATATGGTGCATTTTATTTGCAAGGCACTAAGGGACATGTTAACCATGATGCAACAATGCCAGTTATCCACCCAGCTTAAGGAGTTAGGCTTGGCTGCCTGAGTGTTCTTTAAATAATAATGAAGTCTAAAACTCTGATAGTTATTCTGGTGAAAACTAAAACAGAAAATGTCAAGGATCCCCTCCAGTAGACAAAATATTTATCATATGTGAGCAAGTTGCTAGTATTCTAGGGTCGAATCCAAGTGACACATAAAGAAACACCAAACCTATGAAAGAAGAGAGTTCAAGAATCAGTATGTCCGGGCTGGGCATTCTGGTGACCAGAAGACATCTACCTGCAAGGTGGCAAAAGCTAGTAGCCTCTGGAAGATTCCACAACCCTGTGGCAGATTGTCAATAGTGTGAGATTCCAAGTATCCATATATGTGATATTCCAAGCCTGTAGCCTGCTAGGACTAACTGATGTCCCAGGAAAAAAATAATAATAAAATAAACCTCCTGTCCTGAGGGGAGTGACTCTGGGGCCAGGCAGAGACCACTGATAAACAATGTTGGGTCAAACAGAGGAGTTCTTGTAGCACAGAGTCCACAGCAGGGGTTTTGGACAACAAAGACCAATGCTTCTGGGGAAGTAGGCTATCTTTCCTGTGTGTTTCTTTTTACTATCTCTGTGCAAACCCAGATGAAGAGGAGGGCCTCTCCCTTGATTCACCCAAGACCTGGAGAGACGACAAGGATTCGATAATAACACCAATAATAATAATAACAACAAAGTAACAACTTGAAATTAAATGTTAGACCTTCCTGGTCTTTTTCTAATTTTTTTGGTCATTACCATGACTGGAAAGTTTTCACGGGCTAATTAATATGCCCCCTTGACTTTTAGAAAGCCCATCTTCTCCCTACACTCCCTCTTCTGTCTCTAGAGTTCACTGTTGCTTCCCAGCTCAGTCTCTTGAGTGTTCAAATGTTATGCCAAATGTTCTCTGTCATCAGGAAACCATAGAGTATCTGGCATAAGAATTGGTCATATTCCTCCCTGTGAGTGAAAGCAGTGAAAGCTAGCATTCTCTTTCATTTGCTATTACAATTGTTGGGCTATTAATCCACTTTGGAATCACAAAGTAAATCCAGAATGCAAGAGAAGATGAAAAATTCATGTTTGTATATATGTGTATGCATATACATATTATGTATACATATACTTATTCATATGGTATGTATGAGCTTGTATGTATATGATATATAAGCATACCCTTAGCTCATAAACCAGGAGCCTGACTGTTTAGCTCTGTAGGCTAGTTCTCAAATCAGAAGAGGACCAGAATCAGGAATGCTAAATCTTGACATTAGTGAGTAGAGATAACTCACTCTCCAAGGTTTGCCTGTGGCCAGATTCCCAACTCTAAAGCAATAGTAAATTTATGGTTAGCAGCCAAGAAGGTTAAATAGACATGGGGTTGAGTTCCCAGACCAACTCTAAGTTTGGAGCCCACTTCGTTCCTGCTGTTAAACAGTAGAATTGGGGAAAAAATAATTAAGTGGATATAAAATAAAATCACATTGACTATTGAACACCATCTTTTGCCAGCCCTCAAGCTAACACTCATGGATTCAGTTATAACAAGTGACTGGTGGGAAGTGAAAGTGATGTAAGACACATACCATTAAGGATATATATATATATTAATAATTATGCCTCTTTCAATCATACATCAAATTATAAATATATAGATTTTTAATCAGAGATAAAGGTACATTCCTAATAAATGAGTATCGCTATACATTTTGGACTCATAATGCAATTTGATAAGCTTGCAAATTAATCATGGTATTTCAGAAAAATGAATGATAAGCTGGTAACTTTATTTACCCAAGTTAATTTTAACAAATACTTATGAATTCACCATGGCATCTTCCATTCCAATAGTTCTCAGGGAATATTTAGGACCTGTGATTCCTGTGGCAAATCAGAGGAAAGCACCACCCCAAACAGGAAACATATTAACCTGACTATTTAATTAAAACAAGAAGCTGTGGACGGTGAGATATTACTCTGACAAACTTACTATATTAATAAAACAAACTTGTATATTTACTTTGAATTTTAGATATGTTAAGTATGAAATTTGGAAATGCAGGCACAGGGAGCAAGAATGAAATTATCTCAGCCACTTCAATTTAGGAGACTTTCACCACGGGGTTATGTAACAAATTCAATCTAACTTCCTGCTCGTGTGTTTTTAACAACTGTGAAGGAAAGATAAGCTATCCTGGTATGTTTTTTTTTTTTTTTTTTTAGCTCCCGGATGATTCTAATGTGTAAAAGAAACACATTTGAAAAGTATTCCACTATGATAATTACGAAGTTAAAATTAAGACGATAAAAAAACCCACAGTGAAAACAACAAAAAAAAGCAAATGATAAGCTTGATGACTATTGGGGATGGATGATCCTAGAGCAATTTCTGACATCGGTCTGTGTCAAACAATAAGCCATCAAAATACTCCAAAATATAGTGTATATATATATATATATATATACATATATATATATACAGTGTATACAAATTAGCATATGTATATATATGAAATTCCTCTTAGAAAAACCATTCTAAAGAAAAAAGAGAGATATAAGCATAAATATTCATCATAGGGATAATGGAAACAATCTAAGTGCCAAATATGAAGATGGTTAAATTATTTTTCTTCAATTTGGTGAATATGAGAAAGGCTAAACAAAATATAAGTAAGGATTTTATAGTGAATGATACAGAGAAATCCCAGCTAGAGAACGTAACTATCAACATCGACTCTACGATTGCTTCCGCTCTCCTGCTTTGACTGTGAGGGACGGTTAATGGAAAAGCAATTTAGGAGGGAAAATAGGTGGTCGGCTATAAGATTAAAAAGTCTGTCGTGAGACCTACTGCACCCAGGTGCTAAGCCTCTCAGGTGTTGTAATAACTGCCTAGTCTTATTGGGGAAGCATCTGCTGGTAGATTAGTTGATGTTTTAAGGATGGGATAAAAGAATTAGGCACTTATGTTAAGGGACAAAGAGAGAAATTGCATGTGGAAAATATATTTGTTATTGTCAACTGAGAATAAAAGAGAAAAGAGGAGCTGGTGCTGGGGAGATGGCTGGGGGGATCGAGCACTCACTGCTCAAGCTAGAATACATCAGTTTATCCTCAGACCCCATGGCGAGCATTCTGAAGCTGATCTGGAAATGGGAGGAGACAAGAGCATTTCCCTGAAAGCTCCTGGCAAGCATGGTAAAGAACAACAGAGAATCCAGAAAGAGAAACCCTGCCTCAAACAAGGTAGAAAGAGAAAGATTGACCCAAAAATCATTCTCTGACAGCCACATGCCTGCTTTCCTTCTCTCATTCACTCTCCCTCTCACACATCTATACACACAAAAAAAATTCAAAGAGATAATATAAGCTAAGTGAATATGTGCATTGTTAAGATCTGATTTGTCTTCACACCCCGAGATAAATTCAAGCCCTAATCTCTAGAGCCTATGAAGGTGGCCTTATTAAAAAATAAGGATATTTGCAGATATATTCACTATGAATGGGTCATGCTGGGGTTAGGAAATATCTACCAACCATTGTCCTTATGGGAAGAAAAAATGTTGGACAAACAGGAAAGAACACAACACAATATTGAAAGCGGACAATAAAAGAGAAATATCCACAGGTCAAGTAACATCAAGGAAGCCAGAAAGAGGCGTGGGAAGAACCTCCCCTAGAACCTTCTGCAGGGGCATGGCCTCACCACACCTTGACTTTACACTTCAGCCCCCCAGAACTGTGAGCATCCATTTCTCTAGTTTTCAGACACCACTTGATTGGAGTTTCCCTTATAGCCGCCATAGGAAGTGAACACAGAGATAAGCAAGGCTAATCTTCTTTGTCAACTTGATTGGATTTACTATCACCATGGAAACGCAAGTCCGGGCACTTCTGTAGAGTTTTCAGAAAGATCCAACTGAGAGGGCAGATCTACCTTGAATATAGGCTGGAGTCCAAAGCTGAATGAAAAGGAGAAAGTGATCTGAACACTAACAACCATATCTCTGCTTCCTGACTGCAGACTCAATGTGACCGTCTGCCTCAAGTTCAACACCATGGTTTTTCTGCCAGGACGGGCTCTGTTCCCTCAGACTGTTAGCCAAAGAAACCTTTCCTGCTTTCTTTCAAGTGCTTCTCATTGGGCATTTGGTCACAGCAACAAGAAAAGAAACTAATCAATGATTATCAATTATAGTCAATACTTTTGAAACGAAAGTTTCACATAGTGATCATGTGATAAGAATAGTCCTTGCAAAACTTTTTTTTAAAAGTTAAGGGATAAGAGTTACAATCATCTGGAGCTGGGCTGGTCATGTGACATACCAATGGTAGAATAAGAAGATCTCCCAGTAGTGGCTCCATCACCCATTGGTGACTTCGAGTGAGTTACAACCTCTCAGGCTTGTTTCCTGCCTTACAAGGATGATAAGAATTGTCTCGTTGGCTTATTGTGAGAACTACAGAGCTAATAACCGTAAAGCAATTAGAGCAGTAGCTGGGCCCATTATAAGCCCTCAACAAATGTTAGCTAGAATTATAATGTCTGACTAAACATTTTGGTTCCACTCCCATTCTAGAATTATGAAAATTTCACAGGCATATTTTTCGAATACAGATACCAATTTGTTAAATTGTTTATATTCTACCACATCAACACTTCTCTTGTGCGAACTGCAAGCAATTCCTATCGACGTAAACTTTAAGTTAACCTCCGAGGTCCTAACCCTAGGTCCACACAACAGAAGGAGGGTGAGTAGACAGAAAAAAAGAGAAAAACTCAAAAGAAAAGCTTATTTGAATTCCCTTGGGACTCCAAAGCGGTATCAGCAAGGATCAGAGAGCATTTTGAACAGGGCTGCCTGTGAAGCCAGGTGTTTACAAACATCCTCCACTGACTTGTGGGTTGGTTGTAAAATGCTCCCAAAGGCTCCTATGTTTGGAGACTTGGTCCCCAGCTGGTGGCACTGTTTGAGAAGGATGTGGAACCTTTTGGGGGTTAGGGACTTGCTAGAGAAAGTGGGTCTCTGGAGTGAGCCTTGAAGTTTTATTGTCAAATCTTGTTCACTCTAGGCTCTCTGCCTCTGACTAGCTGGCCTCCTATGACTTCCCCACCACAGTGGATCATATCTTCTCGAAATATTAAAACCCAAATAACCTCTTTCCTTCCTTAAATCGCTTCTGATCAGGTACTTGTTGACAGAAATGAGAAAGTGTCCATGGAGGAAATGTCAACTGGACTTACGTTCCACACAAGTTGACCACCAAGTGTGCGAGAGCTTCTTGGAAGTCTATATCACAGGTTCTGGGTTCAGGTTTATGTGCTTACAATGAAACTCTCCCTGGGACAGGGCTTTTGACCACCATCAGAACATGTCAATAAAACCTCACTCAGGTGAAGGGTGAGCAATCCTCAAGATAATTCAGGTAAATAGGTTGCATATCTGCCCTGTGCTTGGCCCAAGCCACCAGTATCTGCTAACGGTCGTCATTCTCCTATTCTAAATTGCTTCTCAGATGTCTTAAATATTTATTGTCACCATAACCTCCTGGCCCATCTCTCTGGCAATTATGCATGCAATCTGTAGGCCTTTTTCTTTGATCTTGCCTCATAGGACAATATGAGATGAAGCCTCCAGCCTGGGGAAGGCAGGAAGTGAGCAGCTCTCACAGTGGGAAGTGTAGCTTTTTTCAGTGTCAAAGATTTTTGAAAGAATAGCTCATATTTCCGAAGGCCAATTCCAAAGTCTACTCCTGTTGAGAAACTAATTAGCTATTTAAATGTCTCTGGCTAATCTTCTAGGTTTTCTTCTACAAAGTAAGTATAAAATAAGATTTCCTGATAACTAGTACACTTTATAATTTAAAAAATGTATATAACAAGGTATGTAATATGACATATCTAAAATAGCATTCAAATAAGACTCAGTCTCATATACCAGGCTCATACCAACCCCAAAATAAATGCCTGGGACAAGCCATCTTGACAAGTACTTGTTCCTAGAACCAAGAACAGGGTCTTTGTGGGGTGAAGGTGGAAACTGCACCTCAAATTGTGAATGGTATCAGCACTGACGTGTTGCAGGCACCTGAAGAAATAGCTTTTTTTCTTGTCAGCTTACAAAGAAGAAAAGAGAGAAAAGAGAAGAAGAAAAGAATTATCTGAATGAGAACAAGGGGAAAGATCAATAGCTTTCTCTCTGACTTTTTTTTTTTTTTTTGGCAAATTGGCCATGAAAGGACTGGAATCTTTACTGGCTGACAATCCTGGCATCTTTCCAAATAGAAAAGACACTCAATGAATGTGGTGAGACATTTCATTTGGGAATATTATTAAAAGGACAAATACAGATGAACAGGTGTCACCAGGACACGTAGATTCACCCCAATGCTGTGAACTGATAACTGGTTTATGTCACCTGAGCCAAAAGGTGATGATGAAGGCATAAAGCCAATGCTGTGTGTTCAACACCCAGCTTTGACAGGATGTGTTGTAATTTGTCACAACCGGACATTGGGAATGAAAGGACAAACAATGAATCCCTCTAAGTGTAAACCTTGACCATCTGGGGTGGTCTGATCCAGGTGTCCCCCATAAACTCATTTGTTCTGAATGCTCTAGCTGATGGCAGTTTTGGAATTGGAACCTTGTTGAAGGTGTGTTGTTGGAGGCGGGCTTATGGGGTTATAAGCCAGCTTCCCCTTGCCAGTGTTTGGCACACCTTCCTGCCGCTGTTTGCAGTGCTGTAGAGGAGGTAACGTTCATTCACCCTCTGCTCATCCCATTTTCCCTGCCATCATGGAGCTTCCCCTCTGGTCTGTAAGCCAGAATCAACCCAATTTCTCCTGTTAATTGCCTTTGGTCAGGTTCTTTGTTGAAGCAACAAGAGAGCTGACTGCAACCCCATCCCAGGCAAACTGAGGTGTATTGGCAACTTAAGAGGGATCTTTAAGTCTCCCTAGGAACCCACTGATGTGCAAGCTGGCATTACAAAGGATGATAATGAGTAACCCAGCTTCTAGTTACAAGAAAGGGTGGGTAAAAAGAGAAAATGACTTGAGATGATTTGTCACTTTTCAAGAAAATTCCTGGACTCACTCTCACCCATCTGGTTCAGTGACAGCAGGATGATGTAATCATCTGTGTTTCGTACATTTTCCTTTCATCCAGTCAGGGAGATGTTTCACCCTGTAGCTTTCATGACTGCTGCAGGTGGGACAGGTGAGCACCTTTGTCATTCTTTAGAATGCAAAGGTAAATGAGCAGAAACAAGGCATCCATGTTTGTGTCTGCGAAGCTCAGACCTCCAGTCCCCTGACAATGAGCTGAACCACAGTCACCAAAGTCTAGTTTGCTTCCAAACGTGGAAATTCAGTCAGTTGTACGGAACCACTTTCCTTAGTTCAGTGTTCATTGTCTTCCATTTTGTCCGACGACTTTATGATCATAACAGACCTGTAAGCTTTCTTCTTCATTTTAGCTACAGTCTCTCCCCGGCCCCCACCCCTTGCCGTCAGATAGTCTCATTGTTGAATTATAATAGACACACCTTTTTATTAGGTCTTGAGTCATGAAACCAACCTGAAAATCAAGGCATTGATATACCTGTGGAATCTCACCCACGGTCTGGAATATGACAAGTGGTCATTTTGGAGCTGAGGGTATAGATCCATTGCTAGAGTGCGTGTCTAGTGTATCAGTTACTTTCTCAACTGGAAGCAACTGAAGAAAGGGAAAGGGTTTATTTTTAACCATATGGTTTGAGGGGACATCATCCTGGCAGGGAAATGACAGCCAGGACAGGCACCAGAGTGGAATGCCAGCATCAGCAGGGACTAAGTAAGAGTGATGAATGCTGAAGGCTCATTCACCTTTGTACACAGGGTAATGTCTCCCATCTCCACTAATCCAATCAAGATAATCCCTTACCATCAAACCCAGAGGCTAACCTAATCTAGATGAGCCCCTCCAGGTGGTTCCAGGGACTATTGATAATTAATAGAGACCACCACCCCAAGCATGCAGGAAGCCCTAGGTGTTTGGTCACAGCATAAAGCATGTGCAGGCTCAGTGGCACATGCCTGTAATCCCAACGCTAAGGAGGTGAAGGCAGGAGAATCAGAAGTTCAAGATAATTCTCAGCTAAATCATGAGTTTGTGGCCAACCAAGGATACATAAGATCCCCTGTTTCAAAAAAGAGGGGGAGGGGAAAGAAAGGAAAAGGAAAGGGCACCCCTCCCCCCACATATATGCATGTCAGAACACAGCTAAAGCAGGGCGCAGACAGGCTGGAAGGAGCCCACTGCCTCCCTGGGTTGTATTACATCTGACACTTGACCTGAATGAAGGGCAAGGAGGGATCTGAAACAGTGTCAATGAGCTGTTGGTGCAAGGCCCAGGGCCTTGGAAGCAAGCTGTTTGCCACTGAGCTGTATCCCCAGCCCTAGGGTACAGATAGATATTAACAATGGGTAATTTCTGGTGATTAACAGTTCACAGTAAAAGAAGTTAAGGAAAGGGGACCAGGGAGATCGCTCAGTTTTTAAAGGCACTTGCTTGCAAAGCCATTAGGCCAGAATTCAGTTCCCCAGACACCCACATAAAGCCAGATTGAGTGTTCATTTGCAGAAGCAAGAGACCTTGGCATAAACACACACACACACACACACACACACACAATTTTTTTAAAGGAAAGAAGTTAAAAGAAGGAAAATATTTTCCCCATTTCTTCTAGTTTTAAAAAAAAAAAACACCTTGGTGTGGAGTTTCAGAGAAGGAAGGAAGGAAGGAAGGAAGGAAGGAAGGAAGGAAGGAAGGAAGGAAGGAAGGAAGGAAGGAAGGAAGGAAGGAAGGAAGGAAGGAAGGAAGAAAAAGTCTTTCCTTTGGGCTAAAGCCAAGGCCAAGCTCAAAGGAGATGTTCTTTTGAGATCAAAACTGGGAGGGACAGTTCTAGAGATGTGACTAAACCCTCCCCACCTCCTGTGACGTGTGCAGTATGGGTGGAAGGTTCTGAACACATAGGCCAACTGAACTCTTGGGGGTGGGCTCAGAGTTGGCCCCTTTGTTTATGTGTTGGGGGGTTCTGGGGAGGCTGGGGTGCTTTGAAGTTGCCTCCAGCAGTGAAGTGTTTTCAGTCTGGCTGTGAGCTGCAATTTCTCTAAGGATCCCCACACATACACTGCGGGCTGAGACAGCAGGGTTCAGAGGGTCCCCGGCAAGGGTCAGAATGTATCTCTGAGTGAACGCAGGGTTAGGGTCCTGAACCAGGCCGGGGCGTCATTCCTGTTGAGTGACACAGTTTATGAGTTCCTTGGAAGGGGTTGAAATCCTCCAATTCCCTACCCAGGGGTCTTGTGTTTTAACTGGCTTGTGCTCCTGTGAGGACTTTCTTCTTAGGACATGTTGATTGTACATTCAGTGTTATTAGTGGCAAGCTGTTAGGCCAACAGTTAAGCCCTGTTCTTCTGTTCTTAAAGGAACATCTTTTTTTTTTTTTTTTTTTTTTAATCAGGGAGCACAAGCCAAAACTATGTGATTATAAGTAGAAGGCTCTTCTAGAAGTTGTATGCATCACACAGCCTAGGCTCAGGCCTTAGAAATTGCTCTTAGCCCAGTTCAGATGCTTAAAGAAATGCTAAACTGGTTGCAGAAAATACCTACGATCATCACCTAAGTACACAGCTGGAGACAGTGGGGAGGCATGCAGGGTAGAGCCCTGTGAGAAGTCCACGAGGCTACCAAGACATACATGTCTTGATATGCTCACTTGGCAAGAGTGTCCAAGCCTTTCAAATGACCTGAGCCCTCCACACCCTGCACTATGCATCAGACCTGTGTCATTTTACAGGAGGGAATTGACTATTCATCGTTTTGGAATCTTCAGCATATATTGGAGCTAATCTCCCCAGATACTAAGATACAAGTGTGTATCTTACATCCTATACACACTTAAGTGACATTGTCTAGGGGTGTTGAGTTCATTTTTCTCGACTGATTAAAGAATGAAAAGGCAGGAAAGGGTTTTAAAAAATAAAGTTTATTTCAAAGGAAGAGGAAAAGAAAGCAGAGAGAATGACTCCTCTGGGAGGAGATTCCAGAGCTGGAAAATCCGCCAGCCACAGTGGAAGCTGCACTTTCATCAAATGAGGGAAGTTTGCCTGTCCTGAGTCCATGAAAGTGACGTATGGGTTGGTCCATGATGCATCCAGTACTTCGAAGGTTCCAGAAAGCCCGCCAAACCAGCATGATGCTGGGAAAGTTGACTTAAGCCAGGAAGAGGAGGGAGTGGCATCACCCTCTTCACTATCTTGGGTTAGAATATGGCCACCTACCAAGGGTTCTTTTTCCCTGTCTTCCAGCCAAGGAAACTATCTAGCTCCCAGAGTGTTTCTAAAGGAGCAGGAAGCATGCAGAAAATGACTGAAGGCACTGAGGAGTTTCGATGCTCTGACCTTCCAATGCTATCAAAGGTGCAATTCCTACATCTTGGTTTTGGCCTCTAGAACCCACAGTGACTTGGTGTCTCTCCACCTGGGTCTGAATCCATGCTCTACTTCTTCCAGCTGCAGAAACCTGGAGAAATTACACATTCATCCAGCCTCAATTTCTTTATTTATAAAATAATCAGCCGGGCATGGTGGCGCACGCCTTTAATCCCAGCACTTGGGAGGCAGAGGTAGGAGGATCGCCGTGAGTTCAAGGCCACCCTGAGACTACATAGTGAATTCCAGGTCAGCCTGGACTAGAGTGAGACCCTACCTTGAAAAACCAAAAAATAAAATAAAAGTAATCATATGTGTGGCATCAACAAGCTAATATGTTTGCCTACATTGCAAAATAATGAAGGTATCGGTAATCTAACCTTAGGATAGGTGAGCAGGTTAAAGTCCAAAAGTAGAGGCAATAAATAGACAAAACACATTAGGGAAGAAACAAATGAAATAAAAATCCAAACAGCAGAGAAAAAGTTGATTCATTAAGCTGACAAACCCCTAGCTAGATTTGAAGAAGAAGAAAAAAAAAGAAGAAACAAAGAAAGAAGAGATAAAAAGAAGAAAGACAAATTACAAAATTTGGAAATGAAAAAAGGAGATACAGTTAAAATCCTTTCTGAGGTTAAGAGGTTAAAAAAGCCAGTACCACCAACACTGGTCAATACATCTAAAAGCTTAAATGAAATGAGCCATCTCATTGAAGAATACACTGCAAAAAAAAAAAAATTGTAGACAATGCAAAATTTACCAATATCTACTAAATTCTAAATAGAATTAAAAAAAATTTAAGAGAAAGTTCTATGCCGAACTGGTTTAATGCTAAGTTCTCTAAAAGATTTGAGGAAAAATAATATTCATCATCCAATAAAAACTTTCAGAAAGCAGGGCAAGAATGAATATTTTTCAGTTTCTGTCTGAGTCTAGCATTATTCAAATACCAAACCTAATGGAGACCCTCTCCCATGTGTTCTCCCCACACTGGTGGCTGAAGATCTCTGTAACTTCCCATTTTCTTTTGAATAAAGTCTCCCACTATACCTTATCCTCTGCTGGTCTATAATTTTAATTCTTTAACTTTATAGACAAGAATCCAGGTACTCCTTAAGTTCTGAGGTGCCCTGGAATTTTGCTGGTTATTATCTAAATTCTAATCCCCAGCTCCCCACTACAAATGGATGGGCTAAGGCTGCTGAGTGTCAGGCTGAGGGAGAAGCAAACAGCACAAACCATAAACACATGATTTTGTTTTTAATGATAAAATTCTATAGTTCTCCACCATAAAAGCCCCAAGCAGGAAACATTCTGTACACTGTAACAGAAGAGAGTTCGATGTGAGGAAGACAACAAGGCCCATCCCCACCCATATGCGTGAACTGTGACAGATGTCCACGCAAAAAGACACAGCTCACACTTCAAAGAGAAATAAGAGGTAGTTTATTCTGGAGCCAAATATGAGTGAGCATAGCTCGGGTACACAGATTTAGGTTACTCCAAAGACTAGGTTCGAATGTGTTAACAGTTTGATAAAATTTTTATAGTTACAGAAGAAAAGAAAGTCATAAGCTAAGACACTTTCCAAATCCATTGGCTGGAGCAGCAGGAGGCAGGTTAAGAAAAGCGGGAACTCTCTGCCATAGGCTTCGGATGCCCTTGGGTTGGTGGAAGCCAGCATTCCAAAAAGGTTCACATCTGATCAATGGATAGCCACCAGGATGTTAGTGATGCAGGATTTTGGGAGCCCGGGGGAAGGGGGGTCCCCCAGATTTATGAATCCCAAATTTTGGATGATTTAAGAAGGACAAATTATTAAGTTTATTTGGGGAGAAATCACAATTGTGGAGTTTGTTTAAACTGGACCCGGGAAGGAAGGCCAGAACACATTTTTATGTGGGAAACATATTTAAGAAAGATGGAAGTTTCGGGAGAAAATGGACTGAGCCTGCAAGCACGTGGAGAGTTAAAGGAGCTGAGGCTCAGTTAAGTGGGCGCAATGGAAGTAAAGCTGGGGACACGTGGAGAGCTGGAAGAGCTGAGATATAGTTAGAATAAAGCCAAGCCGAGGTAAAGCTGCGAACCATGTGGAGAGCTAGAAGGATGCGTGGCACCCACCATGGAGAGGACACCCATCTAGTAAATCCAGAGTGGAAGCACCCATGTGGTTGATATAAGAGACAAGGTTGTTTCCTCTACTGACTCAGCCAGGCAGCTGAGTGAGTGAGCTTGGAGACCAAAGAAGTCCAGGACACATGGAGCAAGAGAGCTGATCACACGAGGGTCTCCCAAGAGAGCAAGAGTCAGGAAGAAGAGGGGGGCTAAGAGAGACTGTACGAGGGCATGACCTTTATAGGCAGACAGGAGAAAAATCTGATTGGCTAATAAATCTGAATGATAGATCCCAGAGTCTGCCCACACCTGGGGCTGGAGTCACTGCGTGTGGCTAGTTGGATGCCTAAGATCAGTGTCTGTCAGACATGAGTTCCAGTTTGCTGGGAAAGATAGCATGTAAATGGCATCTTCTGGTTCCCTTTGGACCTCAGCCCCTGGCTGAAACTCTTAATAAATAAGCTAGCTTCCTCCTGTTCTCCTTCATTAGGTCAGGCACAGAGGTGGGCCAAAAATGGATATTAAGGGGCTAAAGGGAGCCCAGGGTAATGTGGCTCTGATCCTGTAACAGTTCTTCTCTATAGGAGATCTATCACTCCATTCAGCCTTATCTGAGGCAGATGCAGCACTTTCAGGGAATTTCAGTTCACTCAGGAGATCATGGTGCCAGGATTTATATGAAGAAGGGAGATGAGGGTGGCGAATGAGAATCCTACAACAGAAACTGCAGCTCCCCTGTCTCTGTGCTTCCTCCCTGCTGATGTGATGATGTGATGAGCTGATATCTGCTGCTGCCATGCCTTCCCTGCCATGACAGACTTGACCCTCTGGAACTGTAAGCCAAAATAAACTCTTTCCTTCTGTTAGAAAAAAAGGCTCTCTGTAGTTGAGAAATAAAGGAGTATGTGAAGAAAGTAATTGGCTATGGAAATGAGCGAAAGGATCAAAAGACATCTGATTGCAGCCGGGTGAGCTGAGGATTAGAATTTAGATAACGCCCACCAGAAATTCCAATGCACCCCAAAATTTAAGGAGTACCCTAATTCTTGTCTACAAAGTTAAAAGAATTAAATTCATAGACAACAAGATAGTAAGGTATAGTGGGAGACTTTATTATTTAAGGGAACATGGGGAGTTACAGAGTTCTCAGCCACCAGTGTGGGGAAAAAACGTGGAGAGTTTTAACAGAATTTAGGCTGTTCAGCTAAGCAAGCAGGAAGGGGAAAGATCATGAGAAGGAAAGATTCAGGTGGAAGAGAAATCCAGCCCCTCATCACAGGCTGTGGTATGGGGCTAGGGAGACCTTACCGTTCCCTAGAGAGTTAGACATCCTTCTTCTAGGCCATGTGTGTGAGAAAGAGACAGGATTATCTGGTCAGTGAGTATTTCCTGCCCCAGGTGGGCAGGGAGACAGGTGGTTGGTTCATACCTGACCAATCAGTTTTAGCGCCTAGATTTGAGCTCCACTCAAGGGGAGGGATCTATGGAGCCTGCCTAAAACGGTCACATGATGGAAGTCACTCTTTTCCAAACAGCTTGGAGGGATGCTAGACACCTTCAAGTACAAACTACTGATTTTGTTAAAGAAAGCTGGACCCTAGTGATTGGAGTCAAGTTATTTTGACACCTACAATAACCTCCTACCCGGTCCTGCTGGGCTGGCGAGGAAGGCTGTGACTAATCTTTGATCTCTTGGCTTGGGTTTGTTTGAGGTTATTAAATTACCTTCCTTTCTGAGACAGGAATTCATGTCCCACTGAATTTCGGACAAGATGGGGATCACTATGAATTCTACCCTATGCAGGGGGCCATTTCAACCAGAAAAGCGAGGCTTGATTTGAGTTTTAGAAGGGATGGGCTGCTAGCTGGGCTGGGGTGTTTGGTACCATAGGAGGCCCTGAAAACCTCACAAAGTGTGGAAAATGTACCCAAAGTCAAGAGAAACAAGGCCATAGCCAGGTCTCTCCTTAAAAAAAAAAAATCTAAAATTTTTACTTGGTGAGAGCCTTTTGGACACAAATTCTCTTTATGATCAGCCTGACACAAAGTCACAATTCACAAACACACAACTTTGAGGCCATTAGCCAGGAGACACATGAAAACAGGACCTTCTCAGAGCTCATGAGGAGAATTTTAAACAGAAAGTAAGCAGGGAACATAAAATACCATTGTGATGCTAATGGAACACGCTATGTTTGGGAGTTGTTTCAGAGTTCTTGGGAGATGTATAAATGGGGTTTCTGCCCCTATTTGCATTCCAAAAAGATGGTCCTCTTTTTTTTTTTAACAATAACACGAGATTGCTATCCCAATGAAAAATAAAATGAAAAGAACTGTTAATGTTCAAAATGTTTAAATTATGCACAAATAAAAGGAAATAAGAATAAAAGCAGGACCTCTTTGTTTCAACCTGCCCTTAAAAAGTTCCTGTGAAAATCCCTCTCATTATATTCATGGGTCCTAATTTAAAGAGTAACAGACGCAGTGGGGAGTCCGATGACTGCCAATGCTTCTATTGTTACCATCTTGAATGGTGCGGAGCTTTTTCCTACCCAGGCTCCACGTGCTGGAACAAAGCCGAGGACAGAGGTGGTTCTGCTCTAATCCAAATTGCCCTCTGCCATCCACTGGAGGAAGTGACTGAGGCTGGCTGCTCTTTCCCAGGTGTCCCTGGGGAGCATACACCTGCCATTAAGCTAGCTGACCACTGGGTGTGATGTGCTCAGCCACCATGACTCAGGGATGGAAAGATTGTAAGAGCCATGGAGGGGAGAATATCCAGAGACATTGCCCCCCTCAGCAACAACACACTAAGGGGCAGGGGGAACCTCTTGTGCTATTCATAACCCCCTATCCCATGGACAGATCCAGTATGCCCACCGGGGAGGACCCCCAGTGGGATGGGGACAGAGAGAAGGGGAGTGGGGGTACCATCACAATGCTCATACAATGTATCTAATTATTGACAATAAAGATATTTTTTTAAAAAAAGAAACTCAGGCCTTTCTAGGGGATTTTTCTGGCAGGCTTTAGGCACAGCAATGTCTCCTCCCCTATTCCCAACACACGCTCACCACCCCTTAATATCAACACCCCCCAGATGCACCACCCATTAATGTCAACACCCTCCCCCCCCCAGAGGAGAACCATAGGGCCAGTTTATGCTTGTTTGTTTAACTATCAATGCGCTTCTGGTCCACTTGATCTGTTTTTGTTTAGTTGGGTTTTTGGTTTTTCAAGGCAGGGTCTCACTCTAGCCCAGGCTGACCTGGAATTCACTATGTAGTCTCTCTGGGTGGCCTTGAGCTCAAGGTGATCTCCTACTTCTGCCTCCACACCCAGCTGATCTGTTTTCTTTTTTACCACCAAATGATTATAGCCCATCTTTGTCAATTAAAAGATAAAGCCACAAACAGATCTGTCTTCCCAGAGACACAAATATAAACAGACTTGCTAAAGTTTTTTGACTGGAATGCAGAGCCAGGAACTCTGAAGGCAAAGCCAAGAAAAAAATTTTTAAAAAATTTTATTTTTGCTTTTTTAAAAATAAATTTTAGGGCTGGAGAGATGGCTCAGGGGTTAAGGCACTTGCCTGCAGTGCCTAAGGCCCTGGGTTCAATTTCCCAGGACCCACATATGCCAGACCCACAAGGTGGTGACCCTCGTGTGCTCTCTCTCTCTCTCTGTCTCCCTCTTCTCTCTCCTCTCTATTTCTCTGCTTGAAAATAAATATATAAAATATTAAAAAATAATTTTAATGTTTATTGATTTTTTTAAAAATAAAAATAAAAAAATAAATTTTAATACTTTTGATTTTGATTTTTTTTTTAAATAAAAAGGTTGCACACATCGACTGTGTCCCTACAAAAGATCACTTTCCCTTCCTTTAAATACATATCCAGAAGTAGAATGCCTGGTTCATGTGGCAGTTCTATTTGCAAGATTTTACTGTCTCACAATGGCTGAATCCATTTACATTTTCACCAACAGGCTACAATGTTTCTTTTGCCTCCACATCCACCAGACAGCTCTTGTTTCTTGCTATCAACCATACTGACAGGTTTGAGGTGATATATATATA
>PVHP010031525.1:0-20951 GCA_004024765.1 Zapus hudsonius | reverse complement strand
CTGAGCCATCTCTCCAGCGCCCAGCAAATAAATGTCTTTAACCACTGAGCCATCTCTCCAGCCCTAGTTTGTTTCCTTTGAAATGTCATCAACCAAAGCGAAGCAAAGCAAGAATAGCTCATAGAATGTGTCCACAGTGATGTTCCAGGAAGTGGAAGTCACCATCTCCCTTGCTCTGGGCTAGTCAATAATCATGAAAGTAGACTGTCTACACTCGGCACCTGTGAAGGTTATGTCTGTCAGATCAGCTGTCACTCATGCTGATTCCAGCAACAGAGATGGAACAGGGCCACCTTGGCTCACAAGGTGCTAATAGAAGCCTTCTTGGAGTTCCCCACCACCCCCACCCAGAGGTAGGGTCTCACTCTGTAGTCCCAGGCTGGCCTCTAACTCACAGCTATCCTCCTACCTCTGTCTCCTGAGTGCTGGAATTAAAGGCATGCTTGCCTTTAATTATTAAAATAATTAATTATTAAAAGTATTTAGTAGTACTAAACTATGTTCAATAAATGCATAGTTTAGTACTTGCCTGTGTTAACCATTCTTGAGAAACACAATTAAATCAAGCCTGTCTTTCTTTTAGTTTGGAAATCACCTCAGTAACATTTTGCTATGAACCATCAGATCACATAGACTCTGGATTTAGTGGTAAACAAGGGGAAAATAGCATCTTCATGGCATATGGTAAAGCCCCCTGAGGCTTACAATTAGACCAGAAGAAAGTGAAGGTCACCTTATGTGTCCCAGGAGTCTGTACAGAGTTCACTGTGATGGAGCTGAGCTCCAGAATGGTGTTCCCATTGACTAACAGAACACCGGAGAAATGAGGAGAAGCAATTTAGTATGAAAATAACTCTTTCAGGCACAGTAAATTCCAAGACATATAGACATATTTTTGGAAATATTTCAAGCCTTTTTTTTTTTTTTTGATAGGGTCTCACTCTAGCCTCAAACTCACAATGATCCTCCCTCTGCCTCCTAGTGCTGGGATTAAAGGCACCACCACACCTAGTTTATTGTAGTCCCCCTTTCTCTTTGCTGCTCAGAAAAGAACCCGACCAAAGCAGCTTGGGAAGGAAAGGGTTTATTTTGGCTTATGGACTCAAGGGGAAACTCCATGATGGCAGGGCAAAGGATGGCATGAGCAGAGGGTGGACATCACCTCCTGGCCAACATCAGGTGGACAACAGCAGCAGCAGAGTGTGCCAAACACTGGCAAGGGGAAGCTGGCTGTAACCTCCACAAGCCCACCCCAACAACACAGCTCCAACAAGATTCCGATTTCAAAATGGCTATCAGCTGGGGATCAAGCATTTAGAACACATGTTTGTGAGGGACACCTGGATCAAACCACATGTATACATCATTTAAGTTTTTAATTTATTTATTTGCAAGCAGAGAGAGAGAATTGAGACAGGATGGGCGTGCCAGGGCCTCCGGCTGCTGCACAGGAACTCCAGGTGCATGTGTCTCCTCATGCGTCCAACTTTATGTGGGTGCTGGGGAATTGAACTGGGATCATTAGGCTTTGCAGGCAAGCGCCGTAACCACTGGGCAATCTTGCCAGCCCTGAAGCCCTTTTTAAAAAGAACTATTTTAGTCCTTTTAACTATCATATTTGCTTTTGAGTTATACACAATATTTACTTCCAAACTCTTCTGGTTTCTGGTGGCCAAATATTTGCTGTCATACTTGAGAATGACTGATTTAAGATCATTTATTTTTCTTAAAATTTAGAAAACAGCCTGAGGAATGGCTCAGGGTTTAAAGGCGCTTGCTTCTCAAGTCCCCTGTGCAGGTTCAACCCCCAATACCCATGTAAAGGAAGACAACTTAAAGCTCCTGTCTGATATCCCAACATGCCTAGGGCAATGGGAGGTGAAGTCAGGCAAATCCTGAAGCTCACCGGCCTTTCCAGCAGTACAGAGCAACTACAAGAGAGGGAGCCTGTCTCCCACAAAGTGATGGGCGAGAACCAATGCTACCAGGTTGTCTTCTGAGTACCCTACGTGTGCCATGTATGTATGCACACACGTATATATACACAAAATTAAAATATATATTTTTAAATTTAGCAAACAGGGCTGGGGAGATGGCTCAGCACTTAATGACACTTGCTTGCAAGGCCTGCAAGCCAGGGTTCGAGTCCCCAGCATACATATAACACTGGATGCAAAGAGAGACAGATGCATCTGGCATTTGAAATGGCAAGAGACCCTGGTGTGCCCCCATCCCCCCCCACACACATGCAAATAAATAAAGTAAAAAATATTTTCAGCCTATGGTGAGAAGCAAAGTGACAAATTCTGGGGCTCAGCCAGCTCTCTCCATTTTCGTTCGTTTGTTTTGTTTTTCGAGCTAGGGTCTCACTCTAGCCCAGGCTGACCTGGAATTCACTATGTAGTCTCAGGCTGGCCTTGAACTCTCAGCGATCCTCCTACCTCTGCCTCCTGAGTGCTGGGATTAGAGGTGTGCGCCACCACACCGACTTCTCTTTATTTTAGGGTCCAGACCTCAGCCCATGGAGTGGTACCCCCCCACAGTTAGGGTGGGTCTTCCCACCTCTTTTAACCTAATCAAGATAATTCCTCACAGACATGCCCAGTGGATAACCTAATTTAGGTAATCACTCACAGGTAGTGCTTTTTAATTTTTCTTAAAAATTAATTTAAATTAATTAATTAGTGTTTTGAGACAGAGACTCACTGTAATCCAAGCTGGTCTCAAACTCATAGTGGTCTTCCTCCTCAGCCTCTTGAGTGCTGGGGTTAAAGGCATGAAACACATCATGGCTGGCTTAAAATTTTTTAAAAAAATACTTGTTTTGCAATTTTCATACATATATACAGCACATTTTTTATCTTATTCCCCCAATTACATTGTCATATCGCCCCTTCTCCCTCCCCCTCCTAATGACACTCTTTTCTACCCCATTAATCCGTCTTCCTTTCATGCCTTTTTTTAACCCATTGAGTTCATAAAGGGGGGGGGTTATTTACCATGGAAGGGGCAACTCACCAGAGGCTCTAGCACAGATGAACCTGATGCCCCTTGCCCAGCAGCCATCCGTTAGTGCTCATCAGCTCTTCGGGAAGGTGTGGGGTCTCAGGTGTCCTCTGCACTGAAGGGAATGGTTAGACAGGCTCGCCCTTGTGCAGGAAACCGCAGCTGCTGTGAATCCCTGAGTGTAATGGCTGTGTTGTATCCAGAAGATAGCATTTCACAGCCCTCCTCCCTATCTTCCGGCTCTTTCATTCTTCACCCCGTCTTCTTCAAGATTCCCCCATCCTTGAAGGGAGTGTCACAAGGGATTCTTGATTCTGTCATTGACAGTCTATGCAAACCATCACACTAGGCTTTTAAAAATGTTTAGAATTAGAGCCAGGTGTGGTGGCGCACGCCTTTAGTCCCAGCACTCTGAAGGCAGAAGTAGGAGGATCACCATGAGTTCAAGGCCACCCTGAGACTACACAGTGAATTCCAGGTCAGCCTGTGCCAGAGTGAGCACCTACCTCAAAATTATATATATATATATATATATATATATGTGTGTGTGTGTGTGTGTGTGTGTGTGTGTGTGTGTGTGTGTGTGTGTGTTCATAATTAAATACCTGGATCATTATTCGTACAGAATTCTCTAATATTATTCAGAATGATAGAAAAATATGTTTTGTTACTAAGCAAAATGAAACATGCCAGTGAATATTAAGGACAATAAGCATTTAACTTTCCTTAATGCAGTGCTCCAGAAGAATCCTTTCTTCTTTTTTCTTACTAATAAATATTGTTTTAAAACCTTGTATTTGATAACCTAATCAACAAATCATACTTGAAAAACATAGCTAGTTTAATCCAGTTCATTTTAAAACAAAAGACAGAAGAATAAAAGTTGGGATTGCTTTGCCTTGGTACAGACAACACGGCATGGAGTTGTAAAGACCCCAGGACGGGAGCAGATGGGACTTTCTGGCAGCCACCAGGCAAGCCTGCCTGCTGATAGCCAGAGCCGCCTAGTGCCCGAGCATATGGTCAGTAATGCCTCAGTCAATTAGAGAAGGACCGCCCAGGGCTTGCCAGCCAGAAGATATCTTAACTACTTTCTCTGAAGCCAAGTGCAGCTCCTCTAACCCCTCGTGAGCCCACACAGCTATTTAGGAGTCACTTTGGGGGTTGCTGATGCTCTTTCCAGGACACACAAGTTCAGTCCTAGAAATGCTGCCAACGTGAAATGCTGCTGCTTTGAGTAATAGCAGGCCACCATCGGAATACACGACTTACTCATCCACAAATATTTATTGAACTCAAACGCCCAGAGCTTTACCATGTATATAACTGGTCTTTTGTTTTCAAAGCTGAGGGGGCTGCGTAAGCATGGCACTTCCTGTGAATAGTCACAGCTCTTCTTGCTCAACCTCCAGGCCTCATACTCATCACTCCTAGAGGTCAAGTGTGGAATTCCATTTAAGAAGAACCTGTGCTCCTCCAGCGTATCACCGAACAAAAAAGATTCTTCCCATGAGATTTCTAATCTTTGGAAATGTGAGTAACACACATGACAACATGGGATAAATAAGTTGAGACTAAAGTATGTGGTATAATGTTAAAATAGTTTTATTTATTTCTTTGCAAGGAGAGAGGGGGGAAGGAAGAGAGAATGGGTGCACTAGGGCCTCTAAGCCACTGCACACCAACTCCAGATGCATGTGCCACTTTGTGCATCTGGCTTTATGTGAGTTTTGGGGAATCACACCCGGGTCATTAGGCTTTGCAAGCACGTGCCCTAACTGCTGAGCACTCTTTCCATTTTTTTTTGTTTGTTTTTCGAGATAGGGTCTCGCTCTAGTCCAGGCTGATCTGGAATTCACTCTGTAGTCTCAGGGTGGCCTTGAACTCACGGCGATCCTCCTACCTCTGCCTCCCGAGTGCTGGGATTAAAGGCGTGCACCACCACGCCCAGCTTTCCATTTTTAAAAATATTTTATTTAGTTATTTGAGAGAGACAGAGACAAAGAGAATGGGCACGCTAGGACCTCCAGCCACTGTAAATGAACTTTACATGTAAATGAGCTTTACATGTAAATGAGCTTTACATGTAAATGAGCTTTACATGTAAATGAGCTTTACCTGGGTACTGGGGAATCGAACTCCGGTCCTTCTGTGTTGCAGGCAAGCGCCTTAACCGATAAGCCACTTCTTCAGCCCTCTTTCCATTTTTTAATTATTTATTTATTCAGTTTTCTTAGAGTCTGTGTAGTCAATTTAAGCTTGCAATCCGCTTGCCTCAGCTTCCCAAGTGCCTAAGATTACAGGCACTTAACTGCCATACTTGGTAGGTAGCAATTTAAAATACCAAAGAACAGGACAGTTCAGAGTTCAGAAAAAGGCATGAAAGGAACTCTCTCCTTTATCCAGGTCCCATCATGACAATAAGAAACTCAGTGCCTCTAAATCTCCATCAGAGTGGCACCCAGGAAGCATGCTGGGCCCATAAATCTTTATCTTTGCCAGAGTCTTTTCTCCCAAGAACCTGGGAACGTGTCTCAATGCTCCAAGCTAAGCAAGCCTAGTACGGGATTTATAATTCCTGATTTCCGCTCACGATGCCACCACCCACCCAGCCATCGAGGATGTCACCCCTAGTGGGTCTCAATACTGTCTGAACCTTACTTGGCTGAATTTCCTCCCTGTGCCCTAAGCACAGATCACTTTCTCTATTTTTCTTTATATTGTTTCAGTTTTTCAAGGTAGGGTCTTGCTCCAGCCCAGGCTGACCTGGAATTCACTATGTAGTCTCAGGGTGGCTTTGAACTCACAGCGATCCTCCTACCTTCGCTTCCCAAGTGCTGGGATTAAAAGCGTGCATCACCACACCAGGCTTAGACCCCTTCTCTCAACTCCCATCTCCAGTGCTCAGGCCGGTTAACTTGCATCGGGGTGCTGCAGCAGCCTTCCAACTATCACTGAGCTCGGCCTCTGGGTTCTAGCCACTGTGCTAGAATGCTCCATCTGGTTTACATACAGTGGCGAGATCTTTCTGAAGTTCAAGTCACTCATCAATCTGTTCAGAACATAAGTAAACCAGCCCTTTGCATGAGATCCATGTTCTTGCTCTCTTTCCAGAGGGCATTCTGGGATGTTGCCGAGGCTGGGGGCGGGACTGATGATCTCCCAGGCACTTAATCTAACTGAAGGCCTGTAGGAATATTTCTTTTTTGTTGTTGTTATTGTTTTTTGTTTTTGAGGTAGGGTCTCACTCTAGCCCAGGCTGACCTGGAATTCACTGTGTAGTCTCAGGGTGGCCTTGAACTCCTACCTCCTAGTGATCTTCCTACCTCTGCCTCCCGAGTGCTGGGATTAAAGGCGTGCACCACCATGCCTGGCGGAATACATACATACACACACACACACACACACACACACACACACACACACACACATATATATATTTGTAAGCAGAGAGAGAGAATGAATGCATCAGGGCCTCCAGCCACTGCAAACGAACTCCAGACGCACACACCTCTTTGTGCATCTGGCTTTATGTGGGTTGTTAGGCTTTGCAAACAAGCGCCTGAACTGCTGGGCCATCTCTCCAGCCCAGGAATACTTCTTATGGATCTTACAAATATCTTTCTCTGGGAATACTTCTGTGAGATGCCCTTGCTGTTAGGCTCTTTTCTTGATCCTACAACTAAATGAAACACATGTTCTGTAATTGTTAAAAACCAACTAATCAGCCTGCTTCAAACAATGTCATCAGGTTTTCCCTGCTTCAGTTTGCCTAGACCCTTGAACAGCCCAAATGATCAGTATTGACAAGGAACGTTGGACACGCTGTGTGACCTTAAGCCATGCTACTTGTTTACCTCCCCAAGTGACCTGATTGTGCTTCTGGCCCGAGAGAGAGAGAGAGAGAGAGAGAGAGAGAGAGAGAGAGAGAGAGAGAGAGAGAGTGTGTGCGCGCACGCGCGCGATGTGGACCACTGTTGAAAGCAATGGACATTGAAAGCAATGAACTGCCCACAAGAATGTTGAAAGCAACAGGTGGGCTTAGAGTGATAACATCTGTGACTGGTAAATGGTGTGTGTGTGTGTGTGTGTGTGTGTGTGTGTGTGTGTGTGTGTACACGTGTGTTGTGTTGTGGATCAACAGAGTTCACCAGTCTTGCCCCTAGGTCCCTTCCTTTGAGCAAATATTTAAGGAAGTTTTGGAGACAAAGTTCTTTGTCCCTAACAGTCACATACCTCCCTCCGTCTTCCAAACTGGGATATTCCTTCAAAAGTGTTGCCAAGAGCCCCACCAGGGCCCAGACAACCTGGCACCTTGACCTCACTCCTCCTCTGGTCCCTTCCCACTGACCAGCTCCCCGTGTGACAAGGGGCATAAAGCCCGTCTGCCACCAGCTTTGCTCTACCACAGAGCCTGCTTCCCTCCCCTCGGCTTGCAGATGTCTGTCTACCCCGACTTTCCCCACTCCTGTGAGTGCCTTCTCTCTCTCTCTCTCTCTCCTACTCCTCCCTCAGCCTGTAGCCCTGGTCCTCCTACTGGACAGGTTCTCTCATGGGTCCTTGGGCCAATTCCCTGGCAGGGACTTCCAACACTGTCTAGGTGTGCCAGTCACTCGCATGCAGGTTCCCAACTTGCAGGTGGTTTGCAACATTCCACATCCACGGTTGGCATCCACAGAGGAATATTGCACACCTATGTGGCTTCCCCTCCCTCTCCTTTCCTTTCTTTCTTAAAGCTACAGCACCACCCCAAATTTGGAACAGATTAATAAAGTACTTTGAGTCTTAACACCCCATTTCTAGTCTCCAGTCTTCTCCTTGGACTTCCCCCCCTACACCGGATACCTCCTTGCTCATATCCTGCTGTTTTTGGTAATTTTTGCTATTTTTGCTGTAAAATAATATACACAAGATGAGTGCTTGTCTCAGCGACAGCAGTAACAGCTAAGGCAGCGGGTTCACTCTTGGGTAAATGACTCTTAAAGTCAGTACCTTTGGTTCAGTCACCGCTACAAAAATCCTGTGAATAAAGGGGGTCTGATCCAATAAAGGGGGAGTGGAGTGGTGGGCTGGAGAAGGGACTTTGAAGATGTGGTTTTAGGCCAAGGCTAGGATTGATTCCAGGTTAGCCCTGTGATTGTTAGGAGGGTTAAGGGGAGTGCAAACACCAACTGAACCATGGCTAGTTGTGTACATTTTCTCCTGCCGTGACCACACATGTAGCAGATTAGATCAACGCACATACGCCATCTCGATTTCTGTGCTTCAGAAGTCTGGGCCCGGCTGGGGCGCCCCGACTTTTGCTCAAAGCCCTACAAGCTATAGTGAAGACCTTGGCGCTGGAGTTGAGGGCGCTCTCTGGTTCTCTTTCAGGTTGTTGGCAGGACTGAGTCTCCTGCAGTTACTGGGCTCATCTCCAGCTTCTGAAGCTGCTTCTCCCCCAGGCCGGTCTCAAGGGGGCCGCTTGCTTCTGCAAATTCAACCTGAGGGCAGCTCTCGCTCTAAGCTGCTCTTTCAGAGGAGGCTTGAGCTCACCTCTCTCTCCCTTCATTCTCTTTCTAATCCTACCTTCTGGACTCTGTCCTTCCCTTCATCCCTTTCTCCCTCCCCTCTTTCCCTATCACTTTAATTCTGTAGCTCTTCCATTTTATTATTCCTTTCTCTCAGTTATTAGCTGTCAAAATACATTATGAAAGGGGAATTTTTTCTCTTTTTTAAAAAATATTTATTTGCAAGCAGAGAGAAATGAGAGAGAGAGAGATTTCTCCAAACACTGATGTCAGTGGTAGCTTGCATGATTACTCTTCTTCAATGTCCGATTGCTTGCTTTTGTTTTTATTTTGAACTTGAGAATGTTCCTTGCTTGGTGCAAACTCTGCACTAAGGTTGAGCACAAGAGAGCATGCACATCTGGGCACAGCACGCTGCCACAGTAGAGCATAGTGCTCGGCAGATGAAGTGGCTGACCTCTTATTTCCTAAGATGCAGCGTCTCAACCACTACCTGGGATTCTTTCCCATTCTTTTTGTCCTGTCTACAGTACTGGGAAGGTCTGGAAGCTGAGTCTGCCTTTCATAGGAGAATGTTTTTATTCCTATCTGCCTCTGTGACTCTCTTGTCTTCCACAACTAGTGAGATTAATACTTTATCCGGAATAGTATTAAACAATAATTTTTGTCCTTTTTAGATATGTGGATCAAAGGGAAGCTTTGCTTATGAAGAGTGCTACCACACTACTATACTTCTTCCACACTCAGAAATAAAAGAAGTTTTCAAAAAATATGGATGAGCAGAGCAAGGTGGCGCACTTAGTTCCAGCACTCAGAAGGAAGAGGGGAGAGGATCACCATGAGTTTGAGGCCACCCTGGCTAGAGCGAGACTCTCCAACGAAAAATAAAACAAAAAAGGCTGTATAATTTTGTCCTTTGTACAGTATCTCACTAGCCCCAAATTTTCCTAAAATAAATAACACAATTTTAAATGGTATTTCTTATCTATTCTCCAAGTACTGCTTCAACAACAATCTAGGGAAATACAAAAATTTGAAATGTTGTATACTTGTTATAAAATATTACATAGGCAGAGGTAGGAGGCTTGCTGTGAGTTTGAGGCCACTCTGAGACTACAGGGTAAATCCTAGGTCAGCCTTGGCTAGAGCGAGACCCTACCTTGAAAACAAAAATTACATAACTGAAAATAAAAATTTCAAGTACAGCAAAATAATTAAAACCTTAGTTCTGCATTCAAAAGATTTTCAAATACACATGCACAAACACCTTCTAAGACCAGTGCAAAAAGATTATAAAATATTTATAAAATAAATATGTAGGGAATTTTGCTATTTCGATTTGGAGAACTTGTGATTCTTTAATGAATCAGCATAAATTGATTTTTTTTGGAGGCAGGGTCTCTTGCTAGCCCAGGCTGTCCTAACTCTCTCTGTAGTCCCAGGCTGGCCTCCAACTCACATTGATTCTCCTACCTCTGCCTCCCAAGTGCTGGCATTAAAGGCTTGCACAACTACACCTGGCTTAGCATAAGGTTTTGAGGAAATAATTCTATACTGAGTAAATTACTCTGATCAATTATCTTTTTTTTTTCTGACTTTTTCTAGCATAGGCTGACCTGGTACTCCCTCTGTAGCCCCTGGCTGGCCTTGAACTCATGGTGATTCTCCAACCTCAACATACTCCACCACACCCAGCTTCAACTGTTATTTTTATTGGCACAATTCTTTACTAGCTAAGATTTAAAAATTTTAAGTACTGTTACTAAAAAAATGGCAGTTCTGGTTTTGAAAACTTGCTATATAAGATTTGCTAAAAGTCAGTTATTAGTGGAGGCATTAACCATACATTAGGAAACAGTATAAATTAAAAATTTCTTCTCCATTTCCTCAGATATATTCTTCTATTCAAATTTTGAAATTTTATTATAATTAAAATTCTCATAAAGAGCTCTTATCTTTTAATTTTCAAATATTTTGAAGAAAACTTTTATTAGTTTAAATGCAAATATTTTTTTTCATCCCCCCCCTCTTTCTCTGGCTACATTCTGTACTATTCCTTTTGGTAACAAACTTTCTTACTCAACTTTATATGTTTCAAGAACACTATAAAATTTAAAATTACAGTGGAATAAAATACTGGTGCATTTAACATCTGTTATTGTAATGTTTCAATATCATGTAGACAAAGAATGAAAAGTAGGCCACTGAAAGCCCCAGTTCTGTGAAGGTTAATTCCCCTTATGAAACTGCAATCTACAATTCTGCTTCTAGATAAGGCAGTTGAGAACTTTCCAGATTAGATAGCTACTGTATTCTTTAAAAAAATATTTTATTTGTTTTAGAGAGAAAGATAGAGAGAGAGGGAGGGAGGGGGAGGGAAGGAAGGAATGAGAGAGTCAGAGAGAGAGAGAGAGAGGTAGAAAGAGAGAGTGTATGAGAGTGGATACACCAGAGCCTCCACCATTGCAAATGAACTTCAGATACTTGTACCACTTTGTGTTATCTTGCTTCACGTGGATACCAGGGAACTGGACAGGCCATCAGGTATTTCAAGCAAGCACTTTTAACTGTTGAGCCATCTCTCCAGCCCCCCATTTTAAGTAATCTTAATTAAAAGTGGAATGTGATTGTGAAAACAAAATCAATCAATAAAAAAAGAATGTGACTATTTTACGATGCTAAAATATTTTAAAGTAAACTAAGAATAAAGGGAACACGAGACTTGTCTTAAAGAAGGTTTGTCATTCTTTGTTTTAGAGATTACAACACATACAAGTGAATTTTATCAAAATACAGCACATTTCTTCTACTATATCCATAAAAATCAATTCCTATGTAAATAGTACTGAAAACCAACCAGAATGAGTTAAAATTTACAAAGAGTTGTTAAAGGGTTTCAATCAAAATTATTAAAACTCTACAGTGTGATAACCAATTGATAACATCTTAAAAGAAGTGCAATATTGAGTTCCCATACTTTTAAAAGTGCTATTTAAATCTGACTACAAAGAATGGAAAGTCATCCAACTCACTTCTGTAAAAACAATGCAGGCCATGTTTTAGCTAGTCCTTGTCTTAACTAAAATCAAAGTTGAAGTAAAAAGTCTAACACATTAACTTTCCCAAATTATGTTTCTTAGAAATTAAAAATGATTGCAAGAACTGTATATTGCTCTAATAAGTTTTCAGACTAGCCTCAACTAAAAACAGTTATTGGTCTCCTATGGCACTTTTTTTTCCTGGTCCAAATAACCATGCATTAATTCTTACCATTGCATGTTACTCAAATTTTATTTGATTACATAGAACAAAAACAAATAAAATTAATGGTTTTGATAAACAAAATTAATAAACCTTTATCATCAAATACTTGTTACAGTAACTAGGAACAAAGGCAGTTGGTGGTAAAACACTATTATACTGATACATTTAGAAACCCTTTAAAGACTCTCAAGTGTGGAGTTCACATTTAATGTTATCTGTAGGAACAGCCCTTCTTTGAACACTTTCACACACTGGCAGGCCTCACAGACCCGCTCCTTGGCTCTCCACTCTCCACAGCAATTCTCCATCACTGTGCCAGTTTCACAAACTTGCTTTGGTTTCCTAGCTCCATGCGCACCCATGTTTCCCTTCACTTGACCAAGGCAATGCAAGGCTCTCCTGAACCGTCTTACACTTGGTGTTACAGGCAAAACAATCTTAAAACTGGCCACTTTAGTTTCATTTACGCCTTAAATCAAGTTATAAATTAGATTTTAAAATGGAGTACTAATTATAAAAACAGATTGCCAAGTACCACCATTTGCAAAAAAACATCAGAGGATTTCGATAATATGAGAAATGCATGGACATGCATCTACATTAGAGTTAAAAACTTCTGTAACTAAAAAATTAAAAATTGAATGACCAGTAGCAAATGTATAATCAATGTCTATAACAAGAGCAGATCTTGCAGAGCTCATAAAATGCAATTATTGTCTTTTTAGTCTTTAAAAAGACATTACATATTTTATTGCATTGTTTTATTAATAAAACACATTAACAGATAACTTTTGTTTTCATTCTTTGCTTCCAGATTTTTATAGGAAACGACTATTTTAATCTGGCCTTGGAAAGTGAACCCCACCAGTACCAACTTCATCTACCCACTCTTCATTTCAATGTACACATAGCAAAAGCCAACGCTTCAAATTTCTTGCCCACATCAAAAAAAGTAGTTTCAGCAGAAAAACATTAATACCTGTTGGATAAAAATAAGGGCACAAAAGCTATGAGATAGATAGCTCTGCCATCTGTCTCGGGCTACAATCAAGGCTCTACTGCCTTGTACACAGTCAGTCATGTGTGTGAAATCCAAAAATAAACCTACAATCTATACAAAAACAACAGAAGCTTGTTTTTGTAGCCTTGATTGCTATGTTTAAAAACCTAAAAACAAAGTTCATGTGGTATGAATTCAACAGTCTTTGTATTCTGTACAGTGGTTCTTTCCCTCTGACCACAAGCTCCATTATTTCATTCATGTACAAGTTTGAACATAACCGTTTGAGTTCTTCTTATATATAAAAATAGTCAAAATATTAATTTCCCCTGAAGGTATCTTCCAATAAATCCTGCTGCCTTTCCCCCATTTTTGTCCAGAGAGCTTATGAGGCAACTTCTCGCACAATGATGAGTTCTACTGTATTCTGAAAAGTTTTTAACAAGGACACTGCTTGTCCATGTTCGATATTGATAAAACTGAAGCCATTAGCCTAGAAGAAAGAGACAAAGATGCTTTTAGGAAGAGCTGAGGAATTTACTTGCATTTCTGCTTTGGCAATTTAGAACAATATATATAGAAGGACCCCAGAACTTGTATTTAATCTAAGTTTCCAGACAACTTGGACACAGCAGTCCAATGTTGGGAAACACTGGCCTAAGACAGTGTCAGACAGGCTGCTGAGGTGGATCCAAGGTGACCAAATCACAAGGGTCACTGAGGGCAAGGTCTAGTCTTCCCATTCATGAAAACCACCTACACGAAGGCCAGAACTTCCTGAGAGCTCACTGTGCATCCGTGCTTCACACTAATTCAACCCTGATTCTTATAATACTTTATAGATTCTTCCCTCCTACTTTAGAGGATAGAAAATCCAGGCACTGTCTGTAATATATATATATATATATATATATATATATATATATGTATATAATGTTACGTTGTTCTTGCAGATTTTCTGACATTAAAGTTATTTTCAAAAAATTGTGTGTGTGTGTGTGTGTGTGTGTGTGTGTGTGTGTGAGAGAGAGAGAGAGAGAGAGAGAGAGAGAGAGAGAGAGAGAGAGAGAGAGAGAGAGAGAGAGAGAGAGAAAGAGATCCATTTCATGAATCTACACATCACCCTCCCAGAGGCCATGATAATTTCTTTATCATTCCAATTTTAGTATGTGTTGCTGAATGACGCAGGCACTAAGTTAATTAATATTTTATAAAAGGGCTGGGACAAGGATTCAAACACAGGTGATCCGTCTTTCAGCCACTAAACTTTATTTATTTATTTATTTTTGGTTTTTCAAGGTAGGGTCTGATTCTAGCCCAGGCTGACCTGGAATTCACTATGTCTCAGGGTGGCCTCGAACTCATGATGATCCTCCTACCTCTGCCTCCCAAGTGCTGGGATTAAAGGCGTGCACCACCATGCCTGGCTCAGCCACTAAACTTTAATGCCTATCATTTGGTTAGACGGTCTCATGGGTTTGATCCAGGTGTTCCCACAAACAAATGAATGTGTTCTGAATGATCTATCCTCAGCTGATGGCAGTTTGGATATTAGACCTTCTATGGAGGTGTGTTGGGGGCGACCTTATGGGGCTGTAAACCAGCTTCCCCTTGCTAGTGTTTAGTACACCTTCCTGCCGCTGTTTGCAGTGCTGTGGCGGAGGTGATGTCCACCCTCTGCTCATGCCATCATTTTCCCTGCCAGGATGGAGTCTCCCCTGGAGTCCTTAAGCCTAATAAACCCATTCCTCCACAGGCCGTTTTTGTTTGGGTTCTTTCTGTGCAGCAACAGAGAAAGTTGACTAAAACAGATGGCTATCTCTCAGTGTTAACAATGAAACCAGGAAGAGAGGAGAGAAATACTTGTGTCTAAGGCTGTTTTCCTCTGAAAAGAACGCTACAATGCATATATTTAGGTAGAATGATTTGCTGAAGTAACCTGAGAAGAACGGGATATAGGAAAGCAAAAAGGGCTTCTCAGGTTTTGAAAATTTCCTATTTTGATATGACAACTCACCTCCAGACAGTGGTAACTTGATTCCCCAAATTAACTATCCTGTACTTAAAACTGTATAATGCACTAAATATATGAGCTTAATTTTTAAGGTACAAACTAGAAATATTTTAAACTATAAAAACATTAGAAAGCATTATAAATGAAAGAAAAATTTTACAAGTTGACTTTAATTACCTGAATAATTTTATCACCTGGTTGCAGTAATTTTGATGCTGGTCCTTCAGGCTGTACCCTGGTTACAAATATACCCTTTAATAACAACAAACAGTGATGTTATTCAATACTGTATGTAACATCAGTGAAGTAAACAAGAAGCAATCTTCCCTCCACACCATGCAAACAAACATGAATGTAGTCAAAGAAGCCTCT
The DNA here is from genome assembly GCA_004024765.1 of Zapus hudsonius. NCBI lineage: Eukaryota > Metazoa > Chordata > Mammalia > Rodentia > Dipodidae > Zapus > Zapus hudsonius. The sequence continues at coordinate 5,785 of PVHP010031525.1, read as the reverse complement.
GAGGAATAGTAGGAAGAATAAAAGTCATTTCTACTTCTAGCAATTCTGACTTTCGTAAGTGATGAAATTACTTCTATGGATTTGCAAAAAAATTACCAAGAAAATTAAAAATAACTTGATAATATCATGGATGCTCACATTTTCCCCCTCAAATAACCTGAACTTTTACATTTCAAAACAAAACACAGTGAAGGAAATAAAAGAATGCTAGCCACCTAGTTTTGCACAAATATCTATTAGATTTTCACTTACATAAAGATACTGAATTAATAAAGAAAACCCGACAAGTGTTCAAAAATATATAAACAAAACTTACATCATCATCAGGTCTGAATGGGTTTCCTCTACCCCCGACACCGCCTGATATGCTAAATCCAAGTTCTGGATCCTTTTCTACCCTTACTCGAATCTGATTTAATATTAAAATAAGGAAATATTATTATTTCAGCAAAATGTACAACATGACAATACCCACATTTCTATACTGGTGAATTAAGGTCAAGCAGGAGACTATGGAAGGATTCTACAACAATCAATATTTGAGCAGGTGAAAGGCAGCTACAACATAGAACATTCTGTTAATGAGTTAGTGAGTTAAAGCACAGAGGGGTTATAAAGCTAACTTTATCACCCATCTCCTAAGGACAGAATCAATTACTGTTGATCCTAGCTTACTTTTTAGACATAACGAATTTAAATGGCATGTTGCGTATATACAAACCATGTATGGCCATCATCAGTTTCTACATATGGGACATCTAAATCACACTGTGTTTCTTTAAGGGCTTGAAGTATTATTTGATATATATTTAAATATATCAACTCACCATTACCCTTCTGTTTATATGCTTCAAAGGTGTTGTGATTTTAAAATCTCATCAATTAATAGTTTTTATAAATTATCTGTAAAAAAAGTTGCAAAACTTTTTTTTTTTAAAGATAGGGTCTTAATCACCCAGGCTGGCTTGGAAGTTCCTATGTAATCCCAACTGGCCTTAAACCCATTATCCTCCTGCCTCAGCCTTCTGAGTACTGGAAATACAAGTGTGTTCTACCATGCCTGACTATAAAAATTAAATTTTTGTTATAAAATACTCTTTTCACCAGAAAGTCAACTAAAACATTTTAACTACCAGAGTATCACCAATCAGTTTTGGAAAACATTTGCCTTAAAATTTAAAAAATTATGCCCCCAACTACTCAATCCTATGTCACATGATCATAAAGCCAGGTTAAAAATGACCAAGTATAACACTTATAAACTTAGCATCAAACTAAAACTTGAAGTGATAAAAACTATATTAAAATTCTATATGAATTTATTGCAAGTAAGTAATCTATCAGATACACATGAAAAGCTTAGTCTCATATTTTCAAAGTCTTGAGTATTCTTACCTCTTGCCTTGCCAGGTCATGGCCTTGTCTAGGAGAACAATGGGGCTGTGCATATGGTGGTGGGTGGGCCACTTTCAGCATCAAATAATCAATTAGTTGTTCTCTAGAGGGATGCCTTGCCACAGAAGCCTGAGGGGGATGATGTATTTGACTATAATTTGCCTGAGGCCTGAGAGGCTGGCCCATCTGTCCATTACTCAAAGGCATCTAAGAAAAACATGAAGTATCTTAAAATGACCAATAATAATGCTTATTACAAATACTTGGATATTCTTTTTGGAACATTACAAAAGCACTAAAGTGTTAACACTGTAAATTAAACCAAACCATGTCACATATTTTCCTCTAGTTTTGAATCTTGAAAAAAAAAGCTATTAGTGTCTTGATTCTAAACTTGCTGAATGTTGAGTCACCTTCTCAAGCTTTCAAATTAAAATCTCATATTTTAAATTATTTTCTTTTCTGTTAGATACAAAATCTATCGTTACAATCACCAAATGTTAAAGTGGGAAACAGTACATTGAAAAACAAAGACTTCGGAGAGCCCATTAGAAGGGTATCCTCCTCTGAAACTAGAATGTGTCAGTTAGCAATTTGAAAAGTCTCTGAATTCTATAGAATATCAAACACAAAATTTAAACACTGACATTCAGCTTTATTTTCCACAAGCTAAACAAAAATCTTGAGATTATTAGTTTGTTAACGAATCTTTAGTATCTTTCAGTTTTTAGAATTTGAACCTTAATTTTAGATTTAATTACCTTTGTAGCTAGTAACTTATTCTATGAGGAATCTAGCTGAAAAATAAGAACCTACATTCATATTATATAGTTAAATATACAAGGTCTGGTGCAGAAGAGAAGTAAGTGCCTAAATTGCATTAAAATTTTCTTGATTGTTAACAGAAAACTCTGTCTACAAGGAAAATAGCAGAAAACTATGACTAGCTGTATCCATTTCCTTAAAATTATCCAAAAGTATAAAAGTTTGAGGAATGCATGCTATTCCAATTGTGAACTTGCATCTTGCTAAAGATACAAATAAGTGTGGCTTTTGTAATCTAAAAAAGGTACTCCTTTTCACTGTTAAAACTTAAAAATTTATTTCATTCTCAAGTCTGGAATGATACATAGGTGTTATATGACCGGTACAAGGATGACAGCACTCTGTGACAAATCTTTTATTACTGAGGGAAAAGACAGAGGAGGTTTGCTATTATGCCTACATCTCTGAACACACTAGTTATCTATGATCGGACAACAGTGGATGGAAAGCTCCTGCTCTGCTGCCCGGGGGCATCTCCCTGGGGTGCATGTGCTTTAGAAATCACCTTTGCTTTTCTCTCTTTGCATCACAGGTGCACATTCAGTATCTTTCTCTGAGAAAAACTCAGACAAGGGGATTGAACCCAGGGCAAACTCTTTTCCAGAGTTACATTCCCATCTAGCTTTCCCTGATCTATTCTTGTGCATGTAACTAGGTCCAGCTACATAGCCTTGGCCTTGAACTCCTGAGCCTCCTGTTTTAGCTTTTCAAATGCTGGGATACAGGCATCTGTCAATGCAACCAAGCCTAACCTATTTTTAGGGCTCCCTAACATATATATTACCTAAATTGGTATTAAACATAAAAATATATATTAAGCAATGTGGTATGGTAGCTCAAATCTTTAATCCCAGCACTCCAGCACTTGAGAGGCTGAAGCAGGACTGCAATGAGTTTGAGGCTAGCCTGGGCTATGGAGTTCTAGGGCAGCCTGGGCTACAATGAGAGCCTACCTCAAAAAAAATAAAAGAATATATGTTATGCTTAGCAAATACTTCAGGAGATTAACCTAAACCATAAAATGTACATTAAAAATGAAACTGATGCCAGCTCTTAATTAAAAAGAGAAGAATAAAATAAACAGGTGTGTATGCAGATACATTAGATGGCTGAGTGCCTACTCTTCAGAACATCCTGAAAGTTTTAGATAATAAATACACCTCCTCTCTCCATGTGGCAATCAGTACAAGAGATTGGTAACTAGCTGGACAAAGGTAGGAAGGACTAACCTATCTGGCACTGGTCACGAATGAACTAGGTCCACATCAATCTGTTTCGGTCCACAGTATTAAAAATACTCAAGGAGATTCTCAATTACACCTGAAGAGTTTTCAAATGTTTTTAGCAATAGTAAGATTCTAGGAGGAAGAACTGAAGACAAGGTCATTTTTAAAAAACTCTCCAAAGTTTAGTATCAGAAACGCCAAAAACAAAACAAAACAAAACAAAACACAAAAACCCTTGATTCAAATGGTAAAGAAGGTGGTGCCACAGAAATCCAAATGTAACAATAAAAGTGATCTACAGTATGAAAAATCATGGAATAATCTGAGAAGCAGCAGAATCAAGTTTTGTAGTAATGAGTTACTTAACAAACAATCCTTACCAATATATATGAGAAAGCCCTCAAAAAGATTTACAGTTAAAGCAAGCGCACTGAGATCTCTAGCTGCAAAGCTGCCTGCGAACACCTACTTTCATCAAGCTGTCTGGTAGGGCGTCTCTGTGACTAAGTGCAGCTGATGAGTACTTCTGCTCTCCTGAGATCAATCTATCCTCTTGGCAAGACTCTCCTGGACTGGATGTCTGGGGATGCTTCAAAATGAGGGGAAACAAAAAGTCAACAAGTAATACTCTTTAAGATGTGTGATCAAAATGACAATGATGCTTGAACTTGAAAGAAGACTAGGAAAGAAACACGGCTGGAAGGCAGGAGGAGGAAGACCCAAATCAGACACTGTAATCTCACTAATCAGCACCTTTCCCTTTTTTAAAGGTGCACATCAATGGGCATGTTCCTGCAATGTGTAAGAATATTTATAAAGAGAAACACCGATGGTCTCTTTACAATAAGCACATGTAGGAGACATCTTTTCCTCTGTAGTTTTACTACAGTAACCATTATCTTTAATATCTTTTAAGCAATACCACTGATTAAAGCTAATATCCTCGATTAAAAAAAAAAAACAACTCTTCTGAGGCAGGTTCTCAAAACTCTCTATATGGCCCAGACTGGCCTCGAATTCATAGCAACCCTCCTACCTCAGTCTCTCAAGTATTGAGATTATAGATATGAGTCACTGCATCCAGCTAATACTCTCAAATTTTACTAGCAACTAAAATATTGCTATTGAGCACTAAAAACAAGTTTTTCTGGTTTAAAAAAAAAGAATTGCTGTTGTATCGATAGCAAAATACCATGTAACATTTCCTCCCTGAATTATGATGATAAGCAATACTAATAAGCATAGTCTTATAAAACTCAAGTCATATTTCTGTCATACTAATGCTAGTTGGCTCAATATTTTAGAAGTATTATTTTAGAGAAGTGCTTTCTAAATTAGCTATTTTATCTTTCTATGCCAAATATTCCTTACAGTTTAACTTAATGATACCTTTCAAGGGAAAAAGTAAACTTAATGTAATTATCCCTAAATATTTATTATTATAAATATGCTGGAAAGCAAGATAGCTGTATTTTCTTTTTAAGTTAGTACTAAACACATTTATTATTAAAAAGCAAAACAGAAGGTGATAAAGTGTATTACTGTTACTTTCACACAACAGTATATGGATGCCTAGCAGTGAAGAAATGCAAATTATACCATGTTGAAAAATAACCTGAAATCTACTTCATTACAATAATCTGTAGAAAACACGAGACCATAAGGATTTACAAATTAACCCGTGAAATTTGACTTGTCGCAGATCTAGCACGTGCAGTTGTTAGTTCAAATCACACCTCAGCATTTTTGGACATGGTTTGCTCTAATTTTGTGTATTTACAGTATGCACTTCATTTTTCTTCTCGCTTGTGTTTTCAGAATACATAATAATTAGCTTAGCTCAAAGTTTGAAAGGTAAACTCAAGCCTGAATCCATAGCTATGCTTTGTACTCTTGAAAATGGCAGATCATGGAGGAAAAAAGGAAAATCTCACAAATGTAGAGGCTCTCAATTTAAGAAAAATACACACACAATATTGCTGTAAAGGCAAAGGTTCCCCCTGAGTTAATACAAGCCTCGGGTGTCTTTCCAGTGGACTGTAGAAAGGAGGGCTATTTAGCCACCAAGCTTCTCTCTCTCTCTCTCTCTCTCTCTCTCTCTCTCTCTCTCTCTCTCTCTCTCTCTCTCTCTCTCTTTCTCTTTCTCTCTCTCTCTCTCTCTTTCTCTCTCTCTCTCTCTCATTAGAAAGTTTCAAAATGACCACTGTCACTATGACAGCACAGAAACCAAGAGATGGCAGGTGACTGACAGAGGACAGGGCAAGGCCAATTTAGGAAAAGCCAGAGCAAACTGAGTCCAAGGAGCTTGCCCCTACTCCAGCATACAGCCGAGGAAAACC